>JAHWFP010039790.1:0-42075 GCA_023313725.1 Lithobius niger | reverse complement strand
GCTTAAAAAGTCTTAAATTTAGCATTTGTGAAGCCGTGCGAACCCTGCATTCCCAGTAATGCTCTTCCTACGCACTGGCCTGGCTTGCTGTCCACTCTCAATCACTCTATGGATTCCTCACCTCACCTCCCTACTCTCCTTATGAGTGATTTCAATTTTCTTTCGATTAACTGGGTGAAAATGTTACTACTCAATCTGAAATGGCTCCTCTTCAGAATTTCTTGACCTCATGCAAGATTTCGATCTCTCCCAACATGTTACTAGGCCAACAAGGCATCGTTTTGGCCAGAAGTCCAGTCTCCTTGACCTTATTATCGCTTCTTCTGAACTGCAAATCACTTCAGTTTCTCATCATGCTCCTCTTGGCCGTAGTGACCACGATATCCTGAAATTTGATATTAATGTTGATTTCTCTAACTGTGCTAAAACAACCCGCCAAAATTTTCGCAAGGCTGATTACGTTCTCATAAATGAAATTATCGCTTGCAATGACTGGGCTTCTGAATTAGACCAATTCGATATCGACTCTCAACTTTCTTTACTTAATGAGTTTATTCAAGACATTGTCACTAACTTTGTACCTTTAGCTAACCAAGGGTCTAATTCCAGCCCCCCTTGGTCAAATATCACTGTTCGCGCTTCTGTCAATCACAAAAAAAAGGCCTATAACCGTTTCAGAAATACTCCTACACCCAGCAACCTTGTTGCTTTCAAAGCTTCGCGCAATGCAGCTGTTTCTGAAATTCGCCAGGCCCGTGACTCTTACGAAAGCAAGCTTATTCTACAAGCCAAACGCCAGCCCAAGTTACTCTTGACATTAATACGAACAGAAAAAACCACTCCCACCAACTGCCTTAAGAACGCCGCTGGAAACGTCATTCTCGAAGATGCCGATATTGTCGCTACTTTTAATAATTTCTTTGCTTCCACACTCAAAACCTTCAATGTTGGCTCCTCCTTCTGCCATGTACAATTCGGGAAATATCTCTTTTAATATCACCCAAGTAGAATCTGAACTTCTTGCACTCAAGGAAAATTCCTCCTGGGGCCCTCATGGTATCTCACCAGTTTCCTAAAGAACTATGCGGCTACTCTCGCTCTCCCACTCTACACAATTCTTTGCACCTCTATCCGAACTTGTACCTTCCCCACTACCTGGAAAGATGCAAATATCACTCCAATACATAAAAGTGGTTCCTTACAGGAAGTCACTAACTATCGGCCTATCAGTCTTCTACCTGTTGCTTCCAAAATCTTAGAAAGATTCGTTCACAGCGATCTTCTTAAAACCTCTAATGACCTCAACATCCTCTCTCCAACACAACATGGTTTCCTTCCTAGACGCTCTTGCCTTAGCAACTTGCTTTGCACATACAACTCCATCCATTACACAATATATCGACTTTGGTATTCCTTGCGACATTATCTACCTTGACTTTATTAAAGCATTTGATTCTATATCACATGCCAAGCTTATTACTAAACTTAACTCCCTCGGTTTCCCTTCACCTTTGATTTCCTGGTTGCACTCCTATTTATACAATCGTTGTCAACGTGTTTGCCTTCGTGGTTATCCCAGCAATTGGACTCCAGTTACCTCTGGTGTCCCCCAAGGATCCGTACTTGGACCTTTACTCTGTAATATCTTCATGTGCGACCTCCCTGCAATCATCTCCTCTGAAAATACCAGCTATGCTGATGATTTTTAACTTTTTGCGCCCTCCTTTCTCTCCGAATCTCTCCAACGTGACCTCAATAATGTGGTGGCCTGGACCTCAGCAAACGACCTACGACTCAGTCCTGATAAATGCGTTGTGATGCACTTTGGTCACAATAATCCCTGCAATTCCTATCACATCCAACAAAAAATAATCTCTCCCAAGACTCGACACCATGATCTTGGAATTCTTGTCGATAACTCTCTTTAAGTTTCACCATCATGCCATTTTCATCACAAACAAAGTTATCAGGAAAGCCCATTATATTCTGAAATCTTTCTCTAATCTTAACTCTCCAACTTTTTGGTACCCTTTTTAAAACCTTTCTCCGACCTGTCCTTGAGTATTGTACCCAAGTCGCAAGACCTTGTTATGACTCTTTCTTTTCCCGCATGGAGGCTTGCCAGCGGCGTACAAGCTCTGTAGACCCCTATGTAACCTACCTTACCAGAACTGCCTTAACCACCTCCACTTATCTTCGGCTGTATCTCGGCAGATCCGTGGAGACGTCATACTTATTTTCCAAATTTTAAACGGGCTCATGATGTCATGCCTACCGATTTTTTCTGTCTTGCTCTTTCCAACACCAGGGGTCAAAACCTGAGGCTTCTTGGCAACCATTCTAAGCTCAACATCAGGCATCGCTTTTTCTCTGAAAGAGTCGTGTCCCTTTGAAATTCTCTATCACCTTACGTCGTGGCTGCCACCAGTCTGAACTCTTTCAAAGCACGATTTGACAAGGGTTCTTAAGGTGTTTCACTCTAGTTTTTTTTTCTGGAGGGGGAGGGGGGTTGGGCGCCATCGTTTTAGCCTTGGCTCGGCGCCATCTACTATATTCTATTCTATTCTAAAAACCATAACTGGTAAAAGGGGCCGCTAAGTTCCGAATGGTTCGGCCCTTCAAAGGAGTGATATCAACACACCAAAACATTCGCCAACTTAATCGCACCGAATAATACTAACTTGCTATCAAAAGTAGCAATGTTCTAGTTTTCATTTAACCTTCGAACTATTAATTGGTGCGATTAACTTGGCGAATGTTTTGGTGTGTTGATATCACTTCTTTGAAGGGCCGAACCATTCGGAACTTGGCGGCCCCTTTTACCGTTTTTTTTTTTTTAATTGTGTATTTGACTCAACTCCACTACCGTGAAGATGTGTAATAAAGTGGCACGTCAACAAGAAATAGTTTTGCACAATTTGATACTACCTTTTGCCTATAGGCCGAACCATTCTCAACTTGGTCACCTCTTTATAGGTTTTTGGTTTGGTTTTTATTTTGTTGTAATTTGTTTTATTTCGTTAGTTTTGATGTGTTGATATCACTCCTTTTAAGGGCCGAACCACTCTCAACTTGGCCTGTTCACCGGTTTTTGGCCTTGTTTATTTTGCTTTGTTTTTAGAGTTGGTTTATTTTTCGTGAATTGGATGTGAACACAATTTCTTTGGCAACATTGTTTAGATTTATCGTGCTACACTAGTGTGTGTCTAGGCACGCACGTCAGTACACACGTTGTCATTGTCCGAACTTGGGCTGTCCAATGACAGACGATACCGACAATGGTTATCACAATATTTTCGTACTTGCGCGCCATCCCATTCTATCCTCGTTACACCCCTAGGCTCCAAACCATAAAAGGTACGCAGTTTGTATCGTACTGCAGCCATTCGTCCAATTTCATAGCTAGAAGCCTTCCTGTTATCTCGGTATCGATGAATAATCACCCTATGGAAATTAACATGAGGATGAGCGGACTAGAATTAGCTAGCTAGTAGCTAGTTAATTAGCTAGTTACACATTTTCAACGTTATTGAGGGTCAGATTTTGCATCGAAAACAGCTTAGCTGGCGTTCCTACACGAGTTAATTTTTGTCAGGTGGGTCATTGCTCTTGATTTCAACACAATTTAAGCTTTTGTACCACATTATTTTTCTCCAAGTACCTGAAATGTGCCCAACTATGCTTCAAGATATAAGACACTGACGCTATGGCGCCGCGCTACAATGGTTTACAACTTCGACAATTGAATTAATGTGATGTCTGTTGTGATGATTGTTGCCTAACTTGGCGCGACACACTAGCATGTGTCTAGATTCCATGTTTTCAGAAAAGCGTCGCTACTTACTTTCTACCCTGGTTGAAATTAAAAGGGTTATAAAAAAATCTTTACAAACACCAACTGAAACTCAAGGCCAAGTGCAATAGCACTGCAATGTTGGGGCTAGCCAAGCAACTACTCTAACAATGGACGGTTGGCTCCATATTTGTACATTTTTGTGATAAGAGTTTCCCATTTTAAATTTGATGTTTTTGTTGAACTTTCGGAAAACCTCGGATGATACATTCGACTGCTAGCGCAGCTTGACGTTGTTCTTTTCTGAGTTTTGTTGTCATGCGAACGGCAACATGATGGCATCCTAGTAACATTTTCAAAACGTCTGTCTTATTTTACGTCCATGGCACTGCATTCTCCATGTTGTCACTTACCGACCAGGTTACGGGAGGAAACAGTGGAGCAGTCCTGCTAATAATGCGTCTCCTTCCAAATCGTGGAAGACCCAAAACATTTTTTTTTAAATTAACTCCTTTTGAGCCTTTAGTCAGCCGAAGCAATTTAATGCTTGTATGGCTGAACCGGCTTAATTTTGAACATTACCAGACTTTTTTGAGAAGAAGAAATATCTGGTAAAAGGAAATGCCAACCCGGGGATTCGATCTAGGAAACCTCCAATCATCGTAGAGGTCGAAAGATTGCCCAGAATTGGCCAGAATAGTTCCCATAGCCGCTGAAGGAGTATGGTAGCCTTTCGCGCTACCCTGGCAGGGATTTTGCCAAGGTCGTCTTTCCAGGGGTTCAACCATATCTGCAAACCTCCAGCAACCAGGTTGAGCTCTCTTACTGCACAGCCACAATTAATTGGCTTTAATTTTCACATATGTATTTTAATTAGCGTCAATTTTAGTAATGTGCTTTCTACTTTAAAATACTTGTTCTTTATTTTTTGTTGCATTTAAAAAAAATAATGTTGATATTGAAAGCATACCAGAATGCTTTGTGATGAAGTTGGGAAGGTGCTGCGGTTGATCACCTTCAAAATATAACCGCTTTTAAACTCTCAACATTGGCTCCATTGTGTTGCTTCATGTAATGCTAATATTTACATCTTATTTCTGTTTGTTTAACTCGTTCGTTTTGGCTGTCTCACGTGCATAATTAATTTCGACTTTAAAATGTTCGGTAGAATGACTGTCGGTATAATAATTGTCAGTGAAATAACATTATCGATCATTAAAATGATTGTCAGTAAAAAGATTGTGTGCGTTGTTAGGTAAGTGTTGGTAAAGTGAATGTCGGTAAAATGAGTGTCGGTAAAATGGTCGGCAACCAATTGGGAGTACGGTGACATTACTTAGTATTTTTAAGGCTATCGGTCTTTAACAACACTCAAATTTAAGGCTTTCATCATACAGGAAAAAGTAATACAGTAGAACCTCGATTATCCGGACTAATTGGAACCTGAAGGCATTCAGATAATCGAAAATTCGGATAATCCAATTTACACGCATAAGATAGGAAAACGGTTTTCTTTAATGTTTGACTGTTTGTGAACTATGGTTGAGAGTATAAGACTACTAAAAAGAAAACTTTGCGTGAAATCACTCCAGGAACATAAGCAAACTCAAGCTTATTCCTTCTAAAAACCAGCAAATTTCTGTAAATTTTGTAAAAATGGGATTTCGGATAATTAGGGTGTTTGGATAATAGAGGTTCTACTGTAAAATATTTCTTTCAAGTTCTGCGTTACTATTGCAATTTACCTTTGGGCAAACACTTACTAGGAAATAACTGTCGGATTTTGTGCATAGGCTTGAGGGGAGTCTGCATTTGCCTGAGCACTTAAGATAACTATCTTTACTCAATATAATCCAGTCCTTCAAATGCTGAATTGAATATTTTTTTATTTCAGGTTTTCCATTGTGTCCATTTTGAGTGTTCTGCTACGCAGGAAACCTCTGCTATTTCTCCTAAGCCTGACTTTGTGTCTCCTGCACCTATGGCCACTACTGGTGCGGCTATTCCAGTTAGTGGAGCTGGTGATGCTACAACCACATCTGCAACCACAACAGCACAAGCGGGAGAAGATCGAAAAGGTCCAGAGGAGAAGAATGAACCATCATAAATGGAAAGATGTTAAGTGACTGTCGTGCTTGTTTGCATCGGGAACTATTGTTAAGTAAATGAGAAAGACTCAGTTTTTCCTCGTGACTGGAATGAAATTAGGAGGATGCCGTGCTTGTTTTGCATCAAGGACTATTGTTAATTAAGTGAACAAAGATGGTTAATTTACTTTACGTGCAAAATTCAGGCGATGATAAATTAATTCCCAGACGGACGCTCTTGGCATTGCATTGTTTAATGCTGTTGTGATCTCCTGAGCCGAGTTGAATCTGTTGGGAGGAGCTGAATCTTACTTCGATTGCTTGGTGTTAAATTAGCAGAGTACTTTAACAGCTAAGAAGAAGTAAGCTAATTTTGGTGATACAATTAATAAATGGCCAAAAATCAGTAGTTGATTACTCACTTTTATGTTTTTATTAAGGCTGTTTGATGCCATGTTTTCGGTTGCGATGTAGACTCCCCAGAAATTCTGCACAAATTTGTACTAGTCCAAGAGGAGAGAATTCCAAGTCAACATTTTTATAAAATTTGATAAATATTTGATAAATATTTGACTTAAACAAGGATGCACTAACACTGCATTAGTAATTCGACGTGTCATATGGTAGAATAAAAAAAATCTGTAATTGACGTATGAAGTTGGAACGGAGACATACCAACAGGACACTACTAAAAAAATTTGAGTGGTGTACTGAACAATATCTACTATATTGCACATTACATTAAAAAAAAAATTGTCTCGTAACTTTTGCTACTACGACACGGCAAATGAGCCAGAATCTTGAGCGACAATGCAATCACTGACCACATAAGCTTTCATCGGCTGCTGATATTGGTTTTGTTACAAAAAAAAAAACTAACTGGAAACTACGTTGTTTCACAGTTTCTTGTCCCCTTTGTTCATCAAGCTTTTACATTTTAAATTCTTCGAACACCATATTTTCAGTAAATTCAGCAGTTAATTTGGAGGTGGAGGGGAGCGGATTATTGAGAGAATTATTATCACAACAATCCGTGCCTATATTGTATAGTTTTAAGTCATCAGCAAATTTTGGTGAAGCTATGTTCCGAGGGGAGTATCCAAATACATCTATAGCAAATACATCATTTTTTATTTTTTTTTTTAGTTAGGCTGGATTTAACTGAAACCACAAAGCTGCAGACAGGCAAAGTAATAAATACACAACCATAAAATTCAATCGATTCCTTTCGATCGTCAATATAACTTTCACGGTAACGTTTTTTCAATGAGTTGAACGATTATGGTAATCGCACGGAGATAGCAGTGGCCATTTTTTTGAAGCCGGGCAGTTTGATAGCTCTGTGTACTAATTCACCAGGGAGCTGCTTCTTTTGGCTATCCAGCGCTAGTGATATTTGTATGACGTGACATAGGCATTTAGTAAACTTCTGCAACTGTTGCAAGAAAAGAAACGCTCGGGAACCCTGCGTTGGTGTATTGGGTGACAATTCCCCCCTCCCCTCATCAAAGTTCATAGTAAAATTTGTCGAAAGTAGACAAACCACACATTTACTGCAATTAGAAAAAATCTGAAAATTTGCTGTATAGACATTTCAAAGGCATATTGCTGAAAGCCTTGTTTTACAGGGCTCTGAGGAACCAATAGCTGAATTAACGGATTCCATTTTGAATTTCAGTCCCCACCCCCGAACTAAATTCTCGAATCAGGCACCACTTGGTCATTACCATATGTTACCCAACAGAATTTTCATTTTAAATTTTCGGTGAAACAATGCTTGTTGAAGTCGCAACTAACACGCAATTTCAGAACACTTATTGAAGAACACTTTCAAACATGGCGCTGTGAGGGAGCACCACTGATCTACACAGAACGCTTCATCTGGGTGCTTCACTTCCCGTTGTGCATCATGACTAATTCTGATCTTATAAGCTGGTCTGATGTTTGAACACGTGGCAATTGTAATGACATGTAGTGTAGTGTTTCATGGCTGTAGATTCTAAGGCCTTCAGGTGGGCGTCTTGGAGTGAGGAAAGTCGGGTCTCCCATGAGAGGGTGTTTTGTGGTTCTGAGCAATGCCACTTTGCTCGTCTCCTTTTGGGGTGGACATGCTCTCGAAGGTGTGTCTGCAAACCTGCAACAGCTCTTGACCTGCTCAGAACAACCTATCTGCAAAAGCCACAAATAGTAGGGTAAAATATGACGCATAACCCTAAACAAATTGCAAGAAAACGTTTTATGACTGTTTTCCATAGCTTAAGGTATGTAGAATAACATACCAAAAGTAGGCAAAATTCGGAGCCTCAGAAACATGGCCGAAATTTCGGTTTTTCCAATTTGTCTCCTGAACGGAGATTTCTACTCGAAAATTTCAAGGGAGCAAATTAAAGAGAATTAAATTTCCCAAAGGAAAGGTTCCTTTCATTTTTCATGTACACTGAACCGTTAGCTACATCCACTTGCATCTGGCACACCTCTGCCATCAATGGTATTGGATCATTTTCAACCTTCAACTGCTATTCTTGACGTTTATAATTTAGATGGACGAATCAAATTTGCTTCATTCAAAAGGTGCGAATGTCTTCTTTGCATCAAGGTTAAATAAAAGGGTTTATCATTGCTAGGGACCAAGCTATAGCCGTTTTAATAGGGGCTGGTATCACAGTCACCGTTCGATTTTTCGCTCATTTTCAACTTTCAACTGCAATTCTGACGTATCTAATTTAGGTGGATGATTCCAATTAGATTCATTCGAAAGGTGGGAATGTGTTCTTTTCATCAAGGGTAATTAAAAGGGTTTATCATTGGTAGGTACAGAGCTAGGACCTTTTTACTAGATGCTGATATCATGGTCTCCGTTCGATTTTATGCTCATTTTCAACTTTAAACTGCTATTCCGACGTTTGTAATTTAGGTGAATGACTCTAATTCGATTCATTCGAAAGGTGAGAATGTCTTCTTTTCATCAAGGGTAATTAAGGTAAGGCTGGGCCGATACCACTTTTTATCGATCCGGAGAAATAAATCTGCCGATATCGAGTCCCGAAACCGATCTTTTTTCTTGTCTTTTTAACGGCTTAATTGCTCCTTGGGGCGTTGGAGTTATTTCAAGTAAATAAAATAAACTGATAAAGAGTCCCTAATAAAGAAAAAAATTTGTGTAGATTTATATTTAACCAGACATAAGTGTGTGTTTCTACATAAATTAACGTTTTCTTTAGTTTTTACATCTAGTACTGCAGTTCTACTGAATTCACATTTTTTCCCTTGTTACCCATTAAACTTATTAGTAAAGCTAGGACGATCAACTTTGTTACGGTTACCAAATCCCCAATAACTGATCCAAGTTCCCAACTGATCGAAAAAATGTAATACTGAAGTATGTCTTTATAAAAAAAAAAAATTACTTTTGAAATCATTGCATAAACAAAGCCTAAATAAATATAATTATTTTTTTTTAATATTGGTTTAAAATAATATTGCATAGCTAAAATCATCTAAAAACACAAAACCCCATTAAAATTTTAACATTTTGCCTTGTAACTTCGTAACAGTAAGAGAGTGCTGCTTGCAGTTTAAACCATTAGAAAGCTGGCGAAGAAACCTTCAAAATGGTGTATTCAAACGTCAAATTCGGCCGACGAGAAGTGCAAATATGTTAGATTTGGTTTATTACCGATTTATGTGGGTTTTACCTGCCAATCCCGATACTGCAAATATCGGTATCGGCCCAGCCTTATTAAAAGGGTATATCATTGGTAGGTACCAAGCTAGGCCGTTTTTACTAGGGGCTGGTGTCAGTCACCATTCGATTTTTTGCACACTGTCAACTTTCAACTACTATTCTGAGAATTATAATTTAGGTGGATGACTCCAATAAATTCATTCGAAAGAAGACATTCCCACCCTTCGAATAAACCTATTTGGAGTCATCCACCTAAATTACAAAGGTCGGAATGGCAGTTTAAAGTTGAAAATGAGCAAAAAATCGAACGGTGACTGTGATTCCAGCCTCTAGTAAAAAGGGCATAGCTTGGTCCCTAACAATGATAAAGCCTTTTATTTACTCGTGATGCAAAGAAAACATTCCCACCTTACGAATGAATCTAATTGGAGTCCTCCACCAAAATTAGACACTTCGTAACAGCAGTTGAGAGTTGAAAATGAGCAAAAAATCGAACGATGACTGAAGCCAGCCTCCATTAAAACGGGCAAGCTCTGTCCCTAGCAATGATAGACCCTTTTATTTACCCTTGATGCAAAGAAGACATTCCCACCTTTCGAATGAATTAAATTGGAGTCGTCCACCTAAATTATAAACGTCAAAATGGCATTTGAAAGTTAAAAATGATCCAATACCATTGATGGCAGAGGTGTGCCGGATGCAAGTGGATGTAACTAACGGTTCAGTGTACATGAAAAATGAAAGGAACCTTTCCTTTGGGAAATTTAATTCTCTTTAATTTGCTCCCTTGAAATTTCCATGTAGAAGTCTCCCTTTAGGAGATAAATTGAAAAAAACCTAAATTTGGCACTAATTTTCCAAAACGGCGGAGATGTGCCGGATGCAAGTGGACTTAACTCGGTAACGGTTCAGTGTACATGAAAAATGAAAGGAACCTTTCCTTTGGGAAATTTATGTCTCTTTAACTTTGCTCTCTTGAAATTTTCGTGTAGAAGTCTCCCTTCAGGAGATAAATTGGAAAAACCTAAATTTGGCACTAATTTCCGCCATTTTTCCAAAATGGCGGCAGTTTCTAGGGCTCCGATTTTTGCCTACTTTTGGTATGTTATTCTACATACTTTATTCTACTACGTAAAACTGTCATAAAACGTTTTCTTGCAATTTGTTTTGGGTTCAGCGAAAAATCGACACGTATTTACCCTACTTACAGCAACAGGCTTGCTCACCGCACGAGTCTCCCACCTTTGGTTGCCACGCAATAAACAATGGGTGTCAGGGGTAGTGTAGCAGTGGGTGGGGTCCTGGACTGTTAGAGTAAGGGGGGGTTGCTGGCCGCGTGTTCTGCTAGGGCAGCTGTGGAAGAGGGTTCATCTTGTGTTGTGTGCACTAGACAGCTTCTTCAGATTTTGGTGGGTTCCTATGAAAACTCGCACCTGATTGCGCCTTCAAGGTATGTATGTGGTCTACCTTGAAGCACAAAATACGCTATTTCAAAAATTACTAAAACGGTCCATTATGTAGCTAATATTTTTTGACGGACAATAACACTACTGGTGAAATAAATGTCCAACGCCATTTGTCTTCGTCAGGCTACAAGGTTTATTTTCGTCCACATTTACATCAGATTGCTGATGTGCGCTTTTTAAAGCTCGCCACTGATCTCTACATGAAGGCTCACTGTGATCCCACATCATGCTTAACTGGCACTGTAAGGCTGGGTGAGCTATTATGATAGATTGATGGGTATGATGGTGCTGGAGTGTTACGCCTTTTCTTAAATTGCCTCATGAATATGGAGTGCCCTAAGATGGCAATCTCTGGAGGAATTGCAAAAAGATAAATTTGATCAAAAAAACAAATTTGATGAGACATTAAATTGACGCCGTTCTGACTTAAAAATAACCCAACATACCGAACAATTATCGCCGATCCGCCAAAATATGTGTACACCACGCTCGCTGAACATCCACGATGTATTTTCCAATTAAGTACGAGCTTGAAAACTCCCACAGCAGGTCAAATGGTCGGGGCTCAAAAACCGGCCGCGTAACCAAATTTCTGCGAGTCGTTACAAGAATGATGCTCTGCCTTATGAGTACCAGTTGTTCAGGAAAAAGATCGACTAGTTTGTTACCTTTGATGACCAACGAACGCAATATTCTACGAAAAATTCCTTTTATACTGAAGTTACTGAGGAATTTGCTCATGTGAAAACTCTTAATTTGAATAATGCTAATAGTAGCTCTTTCAGCTTAATCAAATTTCTCTGAAGGTTTTGAAGAATAAAAACAAACAATTACGCAGATTAAGGGGAAAATACGTGCAATACAGTTAATTGTAGAAAGGGGCCCCTTCCACTTCCCCCAATTCTGTTTCCTTTCTCCTTCAGTTTGGGGTTGTTAAGGGCAAATGTTAGAAAATCGTGGGAAGAAGGGGATGCCTCATCGAGGATTTTGTCCAGGGCGCCGAGTATCCTTAATCCAGCTCTGCTCAAGATCAGTGTGAGACGGCGTGTGCATCCATCCGATGTTGTTGCTGTAGCAGCTGATAAACGACCAAACTCCCGGAAAACGTTAACGGCCCCCTAATAAGCAACAATCGTTCACCCCATATCACAATTGCTAAGAGGTAATTAACTAATTTTATAGTACAGGGTGGTCCCCAATAAACTGACGACCCAACATTTTCTAATTCCAACTTTTCTATTTAGAACCCCTCAGAACCAGGAGAGTACAGAAATCAAAGCTAATGAAACAGGAAAATATCTGTCCTCTCCTGATTTTGAGGGGTGCTAACTAAAAAAGTTGGCCTTGGAAAATGTTGGGTCGTTTGTTGTGGACCACCCTGTATGGGTTCTTTTCATTATGAAAAAAAAATTCATGAACCATAACAAAATGTTTTTATTCCCTAAAACACAATAATTTACATACTTCACATAATTCAGTTTCAGGGTGAAAACAATTGTCTTGCAACATACTTATAAATAGTTTGCAACTATTGTTTCGCACACAACCATATCAATTCACAATTTATCAGTATTCATTTTCCAAATTACTGCTGTGACATTTTTATTCCCTTGCCACTTATCAGCTTAGCACTGTAAGGTACAAATACTGCACTCGTTTACAATGATAATTGAAGTAATGTGAGGAAATATGTTGCGGGTAAAACTAAAAATGAACATTGCGCAACTAACAAGTAATACTATCGTCTGTCGAAAAATAACTTACGTACTAGGGTATTTTATTTATGGTTTTTGTTACAGAAATTTGTGAAACTTGATAGATATTAGCGTAATGTAATTTAGGTTAACCCAAGACGCCCTTTATGGTGTAGAGTTATGGAGAGAAATGGCAAAATAAAAAAACATGGTTAGCAGTACTTTATTTAACACGATGAAGTTCAAGGACTATAACAAAATGGAAAATTTCATCAAATTCATATACCTATTTTGGGATCGACACAACCGTTGAAATACAGCAGAGATGTGCGAAAAATAATTACACAGCTCTTAAAGCCTGTAAAAACTGTGACTTGCTAACTGCCGAACTAGTTATATTGCTCCATTAAGCTCTGAAGGAATAGTACCCAGTTTTTGCTAAGTACTGAATTTCAAAATAAATTAACAAGAAATCACAAGATGCCTAATTCCAGTTTTGGCAAAGATTAGCAGGGATTAAATTAGAAATTGAAAAAGAAAAAAAAGATGTTATTTTGTTCGTTAAGATTAACAAATTGCTTACTGATCAGCAAGAACTTCCAAGCAGAGTGAGAAATTTTAGAATTTCACCCCTGCGAGATAGTGAACACGCATTTTTAATATTCAAGGATTTGCAAATGTAAACTCTGAAATAAGGTCTGTAAGCACATAAAGCACAAATCTCCAATATACACCTCTAGCCAGCCCTACACACGGCATCTATGTCAGCATTCTTCCTCTTTTTCGTAGGGGTGGGCAATCAACACCCATGCACATGGCGTCAAGAATGGTCGATACTCCTCCTTGTTTCTGGCGCGACATCTGAGCAGCTTGGCGACACATTCCCACTTTCGGGCAGTAGTGTGTGACCAGTTTGCGCACTGATTTTATCAGATGACCAACAACATGACAAATTCTCTTGTGTTGTCATGACAACTGAGCAATTGTCATGACAACACAAGAGAATTTGGGGTGTTTTTTGTCCCTTGATGAAATCAATGTGCAGACTGGCCACACTCTACTGCCGGAAAGTAGGATTGTGTCGCCAAGCTCAGCGTCATGTAGCGGAGCTGTAGTATACGTGGCGTCCATTGTGCGACTCAAGGAATTCAATGCCCTAAAGCCAAAAGAGGGAGGATAGCTGGCGACTATGATGTTGATTGTAGGGCGTAGCTCAACATGACATACGCAATTAGAAAATTGAGGATCCTACAATGAATAGCAATTATCCATTCCAGTTTCATGGTGAGCTCAGAAATCTGGTTTCCTCATCTTCAATCTGGAATATTTATGTTCTCTTTAAAGTAAAACAATGTAATACAACATAAATCATCAAAGACATTGTCTTAGAGGAAACATTCCAGTCAACAAGGAAAGCTGCATGGAGACTATTATTCATTAAGGTGACCAATTATTGTTTAAAGAGCAAGTTCATGAGGCCTGGCCTAAATCACCGTTCCAGGAAAAAACTGACAACAAATTCACAGCTAGAGTGTCACATAATTATGCAGATAATTAACTTATTTGTTGCACACATTTTCTGCCCGTAACTAGATTGACAATATGTTAATTGTAACAAAATTCTTTTTCTTAGATACCAACGAGGCCAGGAAAAAAAAAAGCTACGGAATTTTGTATTTTTGTTATTAATGTTACTGCACTGCTAAGTCAGTTGAGGTCGTGCAGCTGTACGAGACAGTTACAGGTCATTTGTTTTTAAACGATAGGTGTTTCGAATGCCCAATAATTTAATAGTGAAGGGAACCCAGGGTGACAAAGACATCAGTCCCGGCGAGACAGCAGCGCAGGATGAGACGCTACCTCGCGACAGTGGAGCAATGGTGGTGCATATTGTTTTGTATCCTTAACTGTGTTGTGCCATCTGGCATTAACACAGTATACTACAAAATGCATTCTTCACAACCATAAGCCACATGTATTTCTGTTGTTTTCTGTCTTTCTCCCGGTAGTGCAAAGAGTAGCATATCGGAGAAGCCATAGACCCGACGCTGGAGTCTCCACGACAATGATATCCCCCCTGATGCGGCCAGTTATTGAACGAATGGCTGTAAACACTTATGCCGAAATCCGTGTGAAAAATATCACCAACTCCTGGCAAGGAGCAGCTAGGAAGGAGTTCTGTTTGTTTATGCCAAGGCTGACTGGGTTAGAAACTAGAGTCTCTCCTCTCAGCATTAGCCCAAATTCTCACATAGGCTGGTAGCTACTATCGTTGCTTTGATGAAGCATGATTCTTATGATGAAAACTGGCGTGATGCAGGAAGCGAGATCTGCAGTTTCTGTCGCAGGTGGCCGCTGTGACAAGAGATGAAAGAAGCGTTACAACATGGATATTCCAACATCCTATGGAATGTGCAGAGCTACTGGTTATATACTAAATTTATACATAATTTATTAATTTGATATAAGTAGAATGTAAATTGCAAACTGCATAAATTAATTCTTTTTATTCTGATAACTTTTTCTACGTTTCAGTGACCCCCCACAGTTGGTTTAAATGCTGAAGTTTATATTTAAAATAGTTGGAGATTCTTCTATAACTTCAAGCATATGGCGTACTATGAATAAAAATAAATACACTTGCAAATGGAATACCAGACTCGAATACACTGCTTTCACGGGCATCTCCAATTTTTACGGACACATTTCACCAGTGACTACTGATGTTTTCCTTGCCAATAGCAAAACACTGACGATGATAAATGAACTGACTGTGCATCATTGACCAACGGTCAATAAATTTTCAACAATTTTCCCTTTGTTGGACAGTTGTTTCATTATCATAAACATGGTTTTTCCGTCGCATTAAGGCATCTGCAGTCAAGGATGAAGTAGACGTTTGCAACAGACGTGGTTATCACAAAACCGGAATTTCCAATACTCTCAGCGGTAGCTACACATTCACAGTAGCCTTTTATTTTTGGAAGGTCAGTTTTTCTATTTTTGTACTTAATTATACTATTGAACAGTCTATATTTGAAAATTACTGTGCAACCCACGACATTTTTTTTTCCTAGGGGAGAGGGGAGTTTCTCATCAATTAAGCAACAAAAACAATGTCAATACAACTGGTCTGACACAGAGCGCGAAATGTCCGAGAAAAAATTAGCAATTTTTTTTTAACCCTTGCCTTTAAAATGAAACCAACCTCAACTAAATCCCGAGGGCATGTTAGTTAACCCCTTACTTGCCACGAACGAGCCCAACTCGTCACAGACATGACCAAAGTTTAAGTATTAGAAACAAGGCATGAGACAGCCAACAATGGAGAAACAACAACAATAATACCAGGTTCCCTTAACCCCGAAGGCAGAAAGAGGTACGACGTGCGACTATGTCGCAGATAATCTGGCACAGTTGCAGACAAAAGTACCGTTTTGACCAAATTTCTGCCGTTTCGTCAATTTTTGACCAATTTGGACATTCCAATACACCATTTTCATCGTCTCGACGAGACCTTTCTGTTGATGGAAGAGCCAGATCAGTAGGATAAAGCACTGACAAGTTAATCAGTAAAAACCAATAAATATGTGGTAGCCATAAGATAAACGTATTGGCTGCAGATAATTTTTTTTCGACAATTGGTGTCACAGACAGTGGCAGAAAATTCTGCTTCTGGGCCCTTAACAAGCCGACTCTAGAGACGGCCGTGGCCAAGTTAAAGTTGAAGTTAAAGAGCTCCTTTAAGTTGCTAGTTCCAGTCCCGTCCAGGTTAGCCCTACTTTTGTTGAGGTGGACTGGACTGCAGATATAAAAATTAAATGGCAGGTAAGGGGTTAAATATTAAAGGGCCGGTATCTCGCGTTTAAGACAAGTGCGTCGCTTAACTCCGATGCTAATCTGATTTTGCATCGCTTAGGAGTGAACTTGTGGCACAAATTGCAATGCGATAGTGCTCATTTCGAGCCCCGTGATACCACATAAGACTTAGTTTAGAGCGTGGTCAGTAATGGCAAGAGAAAAGTGAGGCAGAACAAGGCACTATGCACGCTGTAATAACGAAAGGTGTATGCCAAACAAATACGGCGGGTTAAACAGGCACTTGCAAAGAAAATAACTCGCTAACTACATCAAGGATGGAAAATACCAATATTTTCTGAAAATATTGTATATAAACATTCTGGTATTTTATATTCCATTTTTTTTCTTTACAATCTTCTGCGTGGAAATTTTTCCCAGCTTGTAATTGTGTTGTTTCATATGCTGACAACCTTTGAGTGCGCTTTTTTTTTTTAAACTGTAAACAACATTACTCTCCTGCACAACGATTTTATATTGGAATAAAGTAGGACATCCACTACAGAAGATACACATATACTGTAAATCGTGCATAGCCGTATGCAGTTAATTTGCCAACCCTGGGGGGGGGGGCTTTAAATCCTTTAATGCCTTTAAAGCATTATCAATTTTCTAATCCTTGTGGACATCTATCACAGAAACTTCGAAGCAATCAGGAAAAGATCTCTGAAAGACCAATTTTTATATCCTTTTAATTGCTGTGAAGAAGGGAGAAGGCTTAGTTGAGAGATGCCTTGTATAGGTGCTAGGAGCCAAAAGAAGAGTCCACTATTACCCAGTGAGGGAGAAGGGGCCAGTAAGTAGTGTTGGGCGTATACCGTGGTACCAAAAATGCAAGGTACCAAATACCGTGCATTGTTGAAATACTGGTATTGTTTTAATACGAAAAAAGGCGCTAAAATTACAATAATAGTTTAGTCAATCCTTGTGCTGTAGGGCTCAAAGCAGTGTAATAATCAGTTAAAGATCAACAATGGTAAAATTGGAATTCCATAAACAATGCACAAGAGTGGAGCCAAATTTGTGTAACTTTGATGCTACAACCAGGTAAGAACCAACAGAAAAATAAAATTTGAGTCCAAAATTCAGTAGCCTGCTTGGTGATTATTTTTTATGTGTGTTTTTTTTGGAGGGGGGGGGAGGGGCTACGTAAATGAAATTGACGATTCCATTTCCAACCTTAATTAGTTTGATTAGGCTACTTAAAAAAAAATACCGTTGGTACCAGAGGTACCGAATGAAGTACCGCCAAATTTTAAGAACCGTTAAATACCGAGTACTGCGGTACCTAGGCTAGTACCGGCACCGACACAAAAATTTCGGGTACCGCCCAACACTACCAGTAAGTATAACAAGCAGTACCATCTTTATTCATAGAATGTAGCTTTTAGTTAATTTTGCTGCAGAAAAATGATAATTTAAGGGCCACTATTTCACGATTTTGACCTTAAAGCATATTAGGGGGTGGGCGTTAGCTTTAACTGACGTTTGTCTAATACACGATTTACAGTATAAAGGCATGGTTAGAGGTACATGCATCCATGTTGGCTTTCCTGTACGACTCGGTTTTGCGACAATAGTTCAAATGTGTGTAAATGTTGCCAACACATTCATTTTTGTTTTGTTTTTTTCTTTCGCGCGAGATGATTTTGCGACATTAACTGTAACCTGTGTAAACGTTGCGAACACTAATCTCATCGGGGCGCACGACATACCGGAAGGATTTATGTCCCTTTAATACCTTCACATATACGTATCTAATGTAGCGGATGCGTTACTTTACGGTTTCAACATAAAGTCAGCATGCATGAGATCAATACGGTTTCCAAACAGTTGAAACAAAAAAAAAATTTTAGCTAAAAAAAATTAAGGCATAAGATTTGAAAACCAGATTGAAAAATATAAAAAGTCTTAATACATATCAGATATTTATAATAAATGTAAATTGCCTATTAAATGCCCTGGTGGAGCAAGCACACCCCACCCCTCCAGAAGACAACAAATGTGAAATAACGGTAAATTGGAAACAAGCCATCAGCAAAAATCAAACACTACAAATAACATACCTTTAAGCACTTATGTTTCTCTCGGGTAAGGTGACCCGGATTCAAACCAGTGAACCACACCATCCCTCACCAGATCACTACCATACTGTCATTACGGATATAGCCACTCTTGTCCACTGGCGTAAGATAACCCACTGATTTAATGGCCGTCCTCGATTTTTGCCAAATTTACCGAAATTGTCCCACAAGCGTTTAATAGGCGGTTTACGGTACAAAATAATTATGTACCATGACCCTATATCACAGATTAGTACCTATATCACAAATTAGTATTTGACAAAAACACAACCATTAACACAAATACTGTACAATAAATATAAAAATATATCTAAATCATTGTTTACAACTAACTTCATTCTGGTGCTATATCAATGACTTGCTTTGTTAAGTGGATGATGTACTATTTTTAAAGGTACATGACTAAATAAAATCGCTTATTGTATTTTGTCAAAGTTCATATTTAGGAAAGGTACATCAGACACTTATCAAAGCCAGCCAAAGCTACACTTACACAAAGCGGTATGGTCGACGATAATTATGAGCCACACTTTTAAAAGCATATTAACTGAAATCCGTAAAAAATAAAAATTAACTCCTTAAAATTAATCTGGAGGAATGTTTACAATTAAGTTAAAATAACCTACACTTTTACAGTCACAAATAGTGTCTAATTCTCATACGGATTAGTGTGGCAACTCGGCGCATCTTCATATAGTTACAAATTCAAACTTCTTCCCAACATAGTAAATCCATTAGACTAAACAAACTTTGAACACAATACACCCATTGGCCAACTGCTATCTTAAAATTAATTTTAATTTGCAGCCAATTTCTTATCATTAATACTGGATCTTGGTGTTTCTCTTTTTTCAATTGTTAAAAATAGAAAGGACTAGTCACCAAATTTGTATTAAAATTGAATAAATGGATGAAAAATGTAAAGCACCATAACAAACAAACATTTTAAAAGCCCAATAAGCTGAACATTAAAAACTCTTACAATTACAACAATGAAAAAAAAGCCTTTATCCGTTTTAGTGAATCGGATTCATTCAACTACGCTTTACTGTAAAAATGCTGTGCTTCTTCTACAGTAGACTGAACTAAAAATTGTATTTTTTTTTTAGTAGTTACTTGGCCGTGATGCATTTGTCTAGTAAATTTCAAATAACTACATATAGTAGTAGGTTTGCATTCTTACTACACAAAACAAAGCTTAGTTTTGCTACATTTGTAAATCACAAACACTACTACAGTAGAACCTCAATTATCCAAACTAATTGGGACCCAAGGGTTCGGATAATCCAATTCACATGCAAAATAAAAGAGGATAACTGTTCTTCTTTACTCCGTTTTAATGTTTGTTAACTATGCTTGATTGTATGAAACTAATGAAATTTTTTTTTTGGCATGAAATCACTCCAGGAACATAAAGCAGTTAATGCTTATTCCTTCTCTAAAAAATGGCAAATTTCTGAATATTTTGTAAGTATTGGAGTTCGGATAATCGAGATTCTACTGTATTTGCCTGGCACCAATGTTTTGTGAATTTTGCAATTTATTGCTATTTTTTTTATAACAAAGTCTATTTAATAGACATATTCTCAGGAAAAGACACATGCTGCACAAAGATTGTATTTTAAATTCAAGAAGTTTAAATTACCGAAGTTTAAACAAACAGACTTAAAAATACGTCAACAAAAATCATCATTTCATGAACAAAAGGTAGACCTTAAAATTACTTGGTTACTCAACTAGTATTGACGCTCATATCATTTAGCCATCAGTGATTAGCCATGTGTGCGTATGATACAGAAATCTAATTATTCTAAAATGGACTGATAACAATGTTGGGGCGCAGAAAGAAATCCGTATTACTCTACATTCATTGGTTCTACGGGGTTTACAGCCAGATCTACATCCATCTGTTCTGCCTGACGGTTTGCCCTGTCACGTTCCGCTTTTCTCAAGTAGCGCAACACACACTTAGCTGCATTTTGTTTGGCATGTTTCGAACTTCTGCCCACACCCGTAAACTGCTTATCATGCAATGTAACAGAAACTTTGTGAAGAACACGTTCTGTTTCGCCTTCTTCTTCAACTTTCTTGGATTTGCTGTAAATAGAATTATACAATCATTATTTTACAAGTTTATTAACAAAATTAGGTGGGAGCTCACAGAAGCTTTAGATTATTTTTATATTCTACTGTAGTTATGGTTTTTGAGTGTATTCTTTCAAACACTTTTTTTGGTATTTTTTTATACTGAGAAACCTATAAAATCGGAGAGATCTGGTGTAATCAACAACTCGGAGTGACTTCCATATAGCTCCGCGTTATCACATCATCTACTCCTTCTAAGGCAAACAGTACTCCCCTGTTCCTGCAAGGGTAAATCTGGATAGGCCCACAAGTCTACTGGGGACTACATGGGAGAATGCCCGACAGGTATGAGATTCATTCATGACCACATCGCTGCAGTACATCAGCATTTTTTAAATCAAAATTCCAATTCCTGCTGGTAGAGCCTTCTACTTTGTAGAAGAGGCGACAATTAATATTTAACAATAATCCTGTTACTTTATACAAGAAAGTGTCTTCTGTGCCTCTGGCTAAACTCTAACCCGCTAACACCTGGACTATTAATTCAGTGTTATCAGTCTGGAAGTTTCCACTGGGATTCCACACGTGAAATTCGCAAACCAAGTTGCTGTGTGACAATAACCTAATTAAACAGGATGGAAAGCCAATGGGCTCGAGATCGGTTAAATAACTACGAATGCAAACCCATTTACGTTGCCTTTTGGACTAATATGTCAGACTGCCTGAGTGGTGAATCAACGGCCGAGGTCCTACCACTGAGCCATCAAAGGTCGTGTCAGTATGGCTCAGCGGTAGGACCTCGTGTAATGTTCTATTCCAGTGACCATTTGACTAGAATAAACATTATCGTTCAGGATGGCATAAGGGCAAACAATTGTAATAAACACTAATCAAGTATAAAATAGGTAGGCTAAATAATAAGCAAACATCCAATTATACTGGGCCTTTAATCAACACTCCGCTGTACACAATATTGACCCCACATATGGCCAATTAAATCAGTGACAGATTATTATGATTTGATTGTATGATTACAATGATTTGACATGAGTTTAACGAATGGCATTACGGATTAAGTCGAGCGGTAAACCTAATCATTATTATATTCTCTGAGTTAAATTAAGGGAACCTCGGGTTAATTTAGTAGCGTACGGATTGGTACTAGTTAAGCATAAACACAATTAGCTATCGCTAATCAATCAGAATACTTAGCTCATTAATTGAAGCTTGAGTGCGGCCATGGGCCCACGGGTCGGCTGAGCGGCGAAGCCCTGTCGCTAGCTCGGCACGGCAATCTGCCTGGCGTACTTCTGGATTGCGGCCTTCGGAATTTGACTGGCGTGAACTAGTTAGCGTCTGGTAAGCTGCTGGTGATCGGATGATATCACGCATTCCGAGGTTCAGCTTAAATACTGTGGCGTTATCGGCCATGATCAATCCATTGTAGTATTGATTTATTATTGAAATGCTAAATATAGTAAAATTTGGACAGCTTGGGCCCTTATCGTCAATTGGGACCTCTCCGCCTGTCAATCATTCTATTGTTGCGTTCGGGTTCATTAATTGTTCCCCGTACGCGGCACTTTGAAGGTATATGCCGCCATCCCGTGTGGGAGGGACTTATTGTTATTCCACGTAGTGATCGATCATGAGCGACGATCTTATCGTAATTAAATCTAGTTCTAGAAAGTCATTTAGCTTCTACGAAACTGTCGTAAATAATGTCAGCTGGTAATGCCATCTTTTAAACTCTAACAATAGGTGTAATTACACTTGTTCAGTCTCAAATGATCTTGCCGCCTCTCGGTCGTCTTTGAAGAAGGACTCCCAATTATAATTGCTATCTGGAGTCGTTTTGATCTATCCGAATAAATACTCGGCTCATGCATTTAATAAATGTATGATATTATGCAGTTATGCATTCAATTAATTAATTGTATTGTTTCTGTTATGAATATTAATTAAGCCATTAATTATTTCCCTACACTCGGCCTTTGATTTCAAAGGTCTTGGGTTCGATTTCCCACTCAGGCAGTCTGACATGTAAGTTCAAAAGGCAACATAAATAGGTTTGCATCCGTATTTATTTGATGATAAGTAAAGCATCCAGCACAAATAAAGGCAAATGAAAAACAAAATTCATGTTAAAACAATTACAGAAAATGATGGCCTACATAAAGATCACGGATCATGATTGGTACTGGTCATGTGACAAGTTCACAACCAGAATGCAGAGCCTTTTATTACCCCAGCCCCCTTTTTTGGGGAAGAGGGGGGGGGGATTAGCCTAGGCTTAGCTTGTCAAAAAATATTAAATATGCCTGTGTGGACTTGTACAACATTAAACAATATGTTTTGGCATCATTAACACCATGGTTGGTGTTTTCTTTTTCTTTTATACATATACAGCCTGTATGCGTGCGTAACAAGTCATTACGTAGGTCTTTTAATCTTAAACATGTTCCACGGTAGTCAGTCGTGATGACACCACAATAAATTTACCGTAAATTATGTACGAAAAGCCCAGTTGAAGCTAACGCCCACCACCTAAAACGCTTTCAAGTCAAAATAGTAAAATAGTGGAGTAAGCGCCCACCCTTTAAAGTGTCGTTTTTCTGCAGCAAAATTAACTAAAAGCTATATGCTGTGAATAAAGATAGGTAGTGCCTACTATTCTTTACTGGCCCTTTCTTCCTCCCTGGGGCAATAGTGGACTCTTTCCTTCGGCACCTACCACGAAGGCCTGGTCACTTTCCCCTATGCCCCCACACTTCTTCACAGCGATTAAAAGGATTAAAAGTTGCCCTTCCACGTTCAAAAGTTTTGAATTGTCAGTGATAGGTGTCCAGAATAGTGGAGCAAACGCCCACCCCCTATTTTTGCCAAATTTACTGTATAAGCCCAAGGGCGTTTAATACACGATTTACGGTATTACATTAGTGAGCCTGACGATAATGGCCAAGATAGGATTTAATGCATTTCTTATGAACGCAATAGGTTGCAACTGAAATGGTTTACTACCAGAAACAATTACGGTGCCTTAGTTGTATATGAACAGTATTCTTACACACTTACTAAGAAATCGCGCAAAATCAAAGGAATTAGGCTGCTACCTTCTTCAGGTACAAGAGTTCTGGTTCACTACATCACGACATCAACCGTCATCACTTTTTTTGAATTTTCTAAGGCTGTACCGATACCACTTCTACCGATCCGATACTGCATGATATCTGTTAAACCGATACCAATGCCGATACTGATTTAATTCAAGACGAGACTTTGTGTTGCACTGTTTTTTTTGGAATTGTGACCGTCTGAAGGCAGGGAACACAAAGTTCTCAATGCAGATAATGATTTTATTCAGGATGAAACTTTGTGTTGCACTTCAATTACCAGAACTGTGGCAGACAGCAGGCAGGAAACATGAAACTCTACATCATCAAGGGTGAAGTGAGAAATACCGATTCCGATACATTGAATATCTGTAGATTTACCGATACGGTATCTGCATCTGTACAACCTTTGAATTTTCACGTTGCCGGTCAGTTATTAGCGGGCCCTGCTCCTGATCGCATGCAGCAGCCCGTTGTTGGTAGTGCTGCCATCTTGCTTTGGGAAGAGTCAATGGTAAGGCTCGGCCAATACCAACTTTGACCGATCCGATCCGATACCGATACGGTCCGATGCTACATCACCGATACCGATGCCGATACTTCAGTGCATTACTTCCAGTAAAGTTAATGTTTCTTCAATATTCAGAAACAAAATTTGATTAAAAATTCCGAATCTCAAAGCTCCATCAGCAAGCATCTTGCAGTAAAGTGCGCTTTTTGGAAACTGTTTTTGGTTTTTGTTAAATAATTTGAGAACGACTGAAGCTATCGCTCTGAAATTAGCACCATTGGAAAGCCCTCGAAAAAACGGTTAAAATGGTGTATTGGAACATAAAAAACGGACAATTTTTGGCGAAGATATCGCAAAAACCGATATTTGACCAAACAGTTAGCCGATACCGATACGCTACCGATACCGCCAGTATCGGTACCGATACCGATGCCAATATCGGTATCGGCCGAGCCTTAGTCAATGGTAACCCAATATACTGCTCCTGTAGTATAAGAAAATATGACCTCGGGATTGCCGGAGAGATCCCCAACAAGGGTTCTTATTTTGGGAAGTGTATTGGCAGTGGTGTAGTACCTTGCTCTATCAGAGCTGCTGTAACTTTCGATCTAGTGTAGTAGTGGTGTTCTACAGCCTACGTCGTTGGTTCCTGCAGTGGGTCTGGTGGCATCAGATTGCAAGATTAAGCGAGTTACTTAATTCTTTTGGTTTTGCATGATTTCTTAGTGAGTATGTCTGATTATGACCAAAGTAACAGAACCAAACTATCGGTGTTACAAGGAACAGTATTCTGTTGGGCTACACTTTCGGAACCAGCTTGCACGCACGCACACACACACAAATTTTGTTTTTGATTGGCAATGTCTTCTTCATCCCGCAACAAGGAGGGGGCAACACAACACCTAGGTATTTGACTCTCTCGACATACAATAGCCCTCTGCCACCCAGGAAGAGGTTGATGGTGAAAGTACAGGGAAGGGGGATCCATGAGATGGGAAGCACATAAACACAGACTTGGTTGGATTGAAATAAAGATGCAGACATGGAGCCTACATTATTATCGCAGCAGTCAATGAGAAACTGCAAGCCCTAGACAGAGGGAAAGATGAGAGTCAGATCATCAGCGTAGCACAGATGATTAATTTTCAGGTTACTCATCCCACACCCTACGTCTTGCTGCCAGAGCGCTTCAAGAGCACATCAATCTAAATATGCAAAAGCAGGGAAGAGAGTAGGAGTTTCCCCACCTAGTAAGCATACGTTGGGAGTCAAACCATTATGAGCTAATACACCATCGTGGGACTCCCCGCTACTTCAGGAGGTGGCATAATAACGTGTCAAGGTTCACACGGTCATAGGCCTTCGAAAGATCCAGGAAGGCACCAAACACAGGGCTACGACTGGATCGGTAATGGCGGATCACTTCCTTCAAACCAAAGCATGGGTAGTCAGTTCCCAGTTTCGATTTGAAGGCAAACTGGCTGTTCTGGGCTTAGAAGCAAGTCTGAGAACATTTTGGAGAGGAGGGATTCCAGTAACTTGGACAGCATGGTAGCAAGAGCAATGGGCCTGTAGTTACTTCCAGAAGAGACGTTTCCCCCATTCTGATTCAGAACAGGAGTGATGACTGTTTCAGACATTTTGGTGGGGACCTATTAATGAATAGCAATGGAATTGCACATTGAGGTCAACCTTACCACAGGCGTACTTTAGATGCTCATCCATCCCAGGGGCAGTGCCAGTACCGACACCAAGCTTCATGCGCAAGGAGAAAACAAGCTAAGGGAGGAGGAGGTTCATTATCTGATTCACAAATGTACTCAAGAATTTCGTGGCGGTGATGTTCTCTATGGGGGACACTGTTGAAGAGAGTTTCATCAGCCCACATATTTGATATGGCATTCTCATTCTTTCGGCCTTCCACGCACTCAGCTTTAGCGCTTCTGGAGGTGCTGCATTTCCTGACCAACGGCCAGAATATGAAAAATGTGTGAAAAGTAATGAAGAAACTCACTAACAAAATAAGGGAAAAACTAAAAGTAGCCTAGTTTTACAGTGTAGCTGTACTATTCCAGCTGGGGAAACCTCTTTCAATTAAAGAAGATTCGACTAATTGCTATTGCATTCTCATGTCCTGATAGGGATGTCCAGCTCCCCAAAATAGCTAAAAGAGACCCCCCCGCCCTCTCATAAACATATGTTGTAACCTCCCTTTCCTGAACTTTTCAAAGTTATCAGTATGGTAATGAAAAAATCAGAAGATAATCACTTTGTGAATAAATGCTTATTACTTTAAACAGGTCTAAAAAATAATAATACAACCATCATCCAAATAGTTTGTTAAATTTAGTATTTATGCAACAAATAAAATTTAAAAAAAAAAAAAAATTAAGCAAAAAATAAATACCAGTAGCAAATTAACTTTAGAAAAGAAATTACACAATGCTTACCTAAATTTGATGCCCGGAAACAGTTCATACACTTCTCTCACTGGTTCTTTCGGAACATCAGCAATAAATTTATCTACAAATGAACAGAACATTAGGTTCATTCACAAAGCTGCAGCCAGCAACCTACTAAATGAGAAAGCTAAATTGAGATTTATACTCTACAACATACATTGAACTGTAATACAATTTGGCATCACCCAATACAAAGCAGAGGAAACGAGTTTCTCATTCTGGTGTCCGTCTGTCTCCACAGTAATTTTCGAACCCATCACCAGATTTACTTCAGATTTTACTCATGCATTCCATGCCTTATTTGCGGATTTAATACGAATATGAACTTTAATATGATCTTGAATATGCAAAATTAAATCGGACATCAAATATTCTGAGAAATAAAACAGAAATTAATGTACACCAGCTAGACGGCTTGGCACATAAATTCGTGATTGAAAAGATGGATCAATTTCACCATTTAATGCCAATCGTGCAATTCTTCATGGCTCTTAAATTGTGTTTACATCGAGTCGCTGATAAAGGTCACTGACTCAAGGCAAAAAAATGGAAAGTTAATTCATGTAATGCAGGGTTAAGGAGGCACTGGCCAATTTAGTCAATGGTGAGTTATGCGGGCTGTGAAATTACCCCAAATTGATTTCACAAATTGCTCTGAAACAGACATAATCAAGACGTGTGCATGCACAATGGCGCAGCGAGGAAAGATTTTCAGAGGGGGCCAAAGAAAGCCAGCTAGATGGTCCAGGGAGCGCACTGCGCAACAAACACATTCTGTTGTTCGACAACATGCCACTATTATGTTAGGTTATAAAACATATGTCAAAACCAAGACATTAAAGTGATACAGTCACACACTAGTAGGCAGCAGCTACTAGGTATATATTCCTAGTATGCTAATTAATAATGTTCTTTAAGAAATTTTTACAAAGCCATGACGATAAAACGACTTACCAAATGTTGGCTTCATAATGGGGTAATACACTTGCCACACAGCATCCAACGACATGCCACTATCTAAGTAAATGGCCCCAGCTACCGATTCAAACATGTCTCCTAACGCTTTTGGAACTTCTACCTCATCCTCTTCAAGTGTGTCAGCTTCGTGTATCAATAAGAGCTGTAAATGAAAACACATATTGGCTCTTAACTCCTAATGGAATAACCAGCGATAAAAATAGCACCACATCACACTATTGAAGCGACGGAAGTTGCCACTGCACCCTAAACTACCTTAATAAAAACCTCTTTTTCCCTGGTGTACTTCAATTCAGTTAAAGGTGTTAGCTTACATGTTGGCTTCCGTGAATGATATGGGTTTGTAACAATCAGACAAATTGTACAGGGTGAACTTTGGTTCCATATAAATAGACTCTGAGGAATTTCATGGAGCGGTATGTATGCTACTGGCTCAGGGACAGCTTGTACATAAGGGAATGGCTGGCCTTGACATGTCCCTTTAAGATCATCATATTGCTTATTGCTGCTGGACTCCTGGATGGTCAGTCACATGCATGAACAAATAAATACGGATGCAAACCTATTTACGTTGCCTTTTGGACTTAAATGTCAGACTGCCTGAGTGGGGAATCGAACCCACGACCTTGGAAACCAAAGGCCGGAGTCCTACCACTCAGCCATACTGACATGGCCAAGAGGAAACGTCCATAGGAAGCATTTAACACGCATACATATACAGGGTCCAAGGAGCGCAATCGCGTATCCTTTCTGTTCACTTGGTGTGTGATGCGCAGACAAGCATCCCACCAGCGCAGATTGGAAAGTGTATGATTATATGTATATGTATGCGTGTTAAATGCTTCCTATGGACGTTTCCCTTCGTCCATGTAAGTATGGCTGAGTGGTAGGACTCCGGCCTTTGGTTTTTCAAAGGTTGTGGGTTCGATCCCCACTCAGGCAGTCTGACATTTAAGTCCAAAAGGCAACGTAAATAGGTTTGCATCCGTATTTATTTAACACTTATCGAGCCCAATTGGCTTTCTGTCCCGTTTATAACATGCATGAACACACGCCCCAAGTTTATACAGGGATGGTTCAAGTTCAATTGGAGTTTTGAAATGCCGTTCTGCAAGGTCATGTGTAGGGAAGCTTAGTTCTGATTGGATATGGAGCAACAAGGTTTGTCTGCTCCGTTAATTTTTTAGGTTAAATTAAAATAAAAGGTGCCAGTGTCGGCTGGAGCTTCCCATCCAACTGTCCCCCGTCAACGTACGAGTCCAGGGTTCGACTTGGTTCAATGGAAAAGTTTACTGCGGGAACGATGAGTGACAAGTTTACACTTGAGATCAGCCATGATGTGCTTCTCTCTCGCCCCTTCTGCGTTCTGCTCTATGTCACCAGGTGGCGCATGTGCGTGTCTGGAGATGAGGAGGACAGCTGAGTGGGAAGTGACGAGCTGGGTGACGAGAGTGAAATCGGGCAATACAAGGATCCCTGGAGACAACAGCTTGTTCTTGAGCATGTCGAAAGCTTCTTGGTGAACGTCCTTCCATCTAAACTCTTGGTCAGCTGATGGAATGGTGCCACAATGGACGAAAAGTATGCGCTGAACCTCCTGAAGTACTCGCAGAGTCCCAAGAAGGTCTCCAACTTCTTCCTCGTCGTGGGTCGTAGACAATTCCTGATTGCAGTCATGTGCTCCGACATAAGCTCGCTATTAGAGTCATAATTACTGGAATTATGTAGAAAATGTCCGCTCATTTTCACAACGAGGACACTTTTTAATGTCCAGCTAATTTTCGGTGGCTGTCTGCCGTCATCCTCAGGCATTCAGACGAAAGTTTTTGGCCTCCGTGTGTTCCTACATCGTTGTCGTCTGCTTCAAATTTGTAACCGACGCTCCTCGCGGCCTCCCGTATTTGGTGGGCAGCATACTCTCTAGCTCATCCAGCTTCCACTTCCTGCCTATCTGTTGCTTCAGGTTGTTGCCAATGACGTTTTCGACCCGGGGAAATGATGGCCCTTGAATATTCATTAGCGAAACACCACTAATTTCGTGCAGTCTAATGGCAATTGATTCTAAGCATCTCAGATGCCTGTCGTTTTTAGAATTTGACTTCACAAGTGTCTCAGCTTTTTCCCATCCAATATTATGCTTAGACTCCATGCAGTGAGCTGCGATGCCGTTGTCTTCTTTTTTTTTTCTCACATTGGCCATGTGCTGCCCCATTCTCGTCCGGATTCCCTTTCTCGTCTCACCTATATAACGAACGATGTTTTCCTAGACATAAGCTCGATTGGCGGTTACTCGGATTCCAAGAATCTTCAAATTGATACACCAAAGTGACACTTTTTCCTTTTCAGCGTGAATCCTGCGGTTTGTAGACACATGAAGATCTCTTTCTTTCCAGGGGTGTGTTGCGACGATGATTTTTTGCGACAATGATGTCATCTATATACAAAATGCGTACTTTGTTTATCAAGTCCCCTAGGATCAACGTAATGGTTTTCTGAAATACCTGGCTGGGTTGTCTTTAATCTGAAAGGCAAGACTTTAAACTTGAAAGCCCTCCGGTGGCAAACAAAAATGATGCAATCTTGACTTGCTGAATCAAGAGGGATCTGATGGAATCCTTGCACTTCATCTAAGAGTTATATATACTTTGCCCTGGTGAGTAAGTGAAAAACTTCATCAGATCTTGGCATTGGGTAGTTGTCAGTTTTGAGCCAAGAATTCAAATGACGGTAGTCTAAGAATGGAGGGAAGCCTACTCCATTCTTTTTCCGTTTCAGAAAACATGGTGATCCCCACTGACTGTCCAAAGGTTCAATCCTGTCCGTGGCTAGCAAGTTGTCCACCATCTTGTCGTATCCCTACGTAAGTGCTAGCAATGTTGAGTATATTTTCTGGCATAGTGGTTTCACGTTAGGGTTTACCTGGATGGAGTAATCCTTCCAAGTCAACTTTCCTGGGAAAGTGTTATTGTTTTGCTCAAGCAGCCAATCCAGGAATTCGAATTCTCCTTCCATCAGTTGATTCAACTTCTTATGTCCTTCTTCAGATTGAATGAACCACGCCGAGTTCTAAACAGGTGTTCCCGGATTTAAAGAATGTGTCGAGGGCGGAAACGAATGTTTGACGTCCCCACCATAATTGCCCACGAAACTGGTGTAGTAGATACTCAACTCCACCTTCCTGGTACAGTCATTACCTAGAATGCAATTGATGGGTAGGCCGTCAATGACTGAACTCCATGTTCATTGTTCAGATGTATTCCATGGGTAACTATAGGGATCTGTCTTAGTGGTTGACTTCCTGCTTGACCATTCGCAAGACTCGGTGTAGAACCCGTATAAGCTTTCATGTGCCTGGGTGCTCCTGGAAAAATTGCCATAAGCCAGTCCATCCTGATGTGACTCGCTGAAGAACGTGAATTCAGTCCTGTGAAGAATCCTTATTTGAATACAATCACGTGCATGGATGGCATGTTTTCGGGTGGTCTGCGATGAAGCGTCTGCTACGAAGGCCGTCTCTTCGGTCTTTTTGACATCTGGCCGAAAGTTGAAATGTGAACAAGCTCGTTGAGACAGCTGGGACGTTGAGATGGTTCGAGTTGACTGGTCGATTCTGTGGTACTTCGTTATCTGAAGTTTGCGACGAGTGCTTACAATCCGTAGCTGCAGTGTGGCTGTGGTGGGAGAGAACGATTGGGAGTTTAGATTGAGATTTACTCTTTCTTGGATATGGCCACTTGCGGTCACATATCATCACTGGCGTCGAACAGCTTGGACAGCAAGGTAAAGTTTACCGTCCTTTGAGGTGTGATTTGCGGCTGTGTAACAACTACTGAGGCTTGAAGGCTTGCAGTTGATGCTGCGAGTGTGACTGTGAGTGCAGCGTGGTGCGCTGCGGTTCACTGCGTACTTGAACTTGCGGCTTCATGTCCACACATTTGGTATTCCCCTGCGGCTCCGTCTTCGCTCTGGAACGTAGCAAATTCAGCAGCAAATCCAGAGCTATAATATCTTCCCCATAATCAACTGTGCTTGCTCCTTGGCTGGCAGCATATACTGTAGTTTGTTATCTGATGTTTCATTCATAGAACAAATTCGGCAGGTAGTTCTAATGCTATTGTTGTGGATTTTGGCAAGTCTTTCAGAATCACTAGTTTTCTTCTTAAACATCTTCTTCAAAGCTATTTGTATCCCTTCCCAAGTGGTTGGTTTTCTTGTAAAGACTACCACCAATGCCTTTTACTTCCCTTGCATACAGCATTTCACCACTATGTGTAAATATTACTTAACAATTCCAGACAAGTTGCAAAGTGGTGTCATCAATCCATGCTGACAAATTTGTGTCATCATTCAATTGTTGAGGCTTGAATGACTTTAAAGTTATAACGTTTGCAAGGTTATTGAGCCTTGATGGTTGGTCAGTAGCCCTGTCCGAGTCAAAATGTGATTTTGTTTGGTACGAAACAGTTTTACTTTGGTTAAAATTATGTGCAGTTCCACTAAACTACCTCCTAAATCGCGTCTTGCATTAACATCAACAACATCTTGGAAAATCCCAACGTGTGTGTTAGTGGGAGCAGCTAAACTAAGCATAGCGGTTTTGAGTGTCGCTAACAATCCCCCTTCTATTACCACTAATGTCTACATCACGTAATTGTAAATGCTTTATCTGCTTTAGCAACTGCTCATATCTTTCATTACTGTTATTTATGTCAAGCTTTTGCTCGTCATTCTGACATTTCAGTCCTATATTTTCGTCAAGACAATGTATTTAATTTGCGTTTCATGCATTGAGATTTGAGTGGATCAATGGATTCGCTTGGCGGTAATGGCGGTGCGAGCATACAGTTGGTATCGCTATCTAGCGTCGGAAATCCTAACCGAGCTTGGTCCTGAGCGACGTTACGAACTGGTGAATTCTTGCTTCGATCGGGTGTATTTGCAATATGTTTGCGGGTGTTTACAAAGTTTCTACCACTACACCATCGAGTGTTACATCATAATAAATTGAATTCAACGTTTCTTTTACATAAACACTGGAATTTATCACTTGAAAATGCCAAACTCAAACTACGAAAGTACTGGAAAGAAAGATGGCGACGATTTCAACCAAAATTGCGAGACACGACTACTACAGGGTTCACAAGAATGCAAAACGGACTCGATACGTCATCAACCTGAAAGTGCCGTGCCGGATGGATGTCTTCGCATTGCTTTGCTTTTTAAACACAAGATGACATTGTATAAAATTCCAACAAAGTAGGTGTTCGCACACTTTCACAACAAAGACCACAATATAACAGTCTTGCAAATTTTCAATAGCAAACTGCTGTCTTCATCAGGCCTAATGAAGAAAAGTTTGGACGATTACATCACAACTCAAAGTAAAAGTAAACACTTTTGCGTATTCGAAATTGCTGGATTCGTAGCCTTTCGTACTTATTGGGCAATCGCGTTTCTCTCTCTTCCCAGCTTTCACTGTCTGCCAAGCAGATCAATCATGCTACGGTTCACTAAGTGAGCTACCTTTGGACCCAGCATACCCATAGGTAGCTCACTTAGTGAACCGTAGCATGATTGGTCTGCTTGGCAGACTGTGGAAGCTGGGAAGAGAGTGAAACGCGATCACACAAGTACGGGAGGCTACGAATCCGGCAATTTCGAATGCGCAAAAGTGTTTACTTACACTGAGTTGTGACGCAATCGTCCAAATGAGGCACTAGATGTCAAAGCTTCCCATACGTCGGATATGTCACAATGAAGTGACAGGTCCGTGTTGTCAAAATGGTCGTTGGAAGAGGTAGATGGGTTCTTCAATGGACCGTTGACCGGCGTTACGACGACAGGTCTTGCTGGGAGAAGAGAGGGGGGGGGGGACTCTCGGATCCGAGGGTTGGAGATCCAGAAGCGGGTGCCGGAAAAGGCAAGGAGCCTTGTAGGTAGGTCGTGTTGATTTCGTGAAGGATATTTTGGCGAGTGCCCAGGGAGCAAAGAGAAGCGGTTCGCAGCGACCATGGTGAGGTGGAGGGCTTATGGGCCGTGAAGCTAGACATTCGGAGAGAGAACATTGGGCTGAAAGCTCCAGAAGTCTCATGTTTTCCATTTGGAGAGAAGATATCTGAGCCTTTAAGGACGATATCGTGTTCACCTGGGAATTGATATAATTTTGGGAGGCTTCCAATAGAGAAGCTTGCTCGTAGTTTGAGATAAACTGCTGTTTCGCAAGTATGTTAAGACGTAGTTTGTGCTTAAGTATCGTGAATAATTTCACGGAGGCCGGAGGTGGAACACTAGATTTCCGTGGAGAAGGGCTTGGTGGACGGTCTAGGTCCGAGTGTCTAGAAGGGGAACAAGGAGTTGCTGGAATGGTGTCCAGAGAGGAGAACGGGATGACGGGCAGAGGATTGGCGTTACCGTCCGCCGGGGAGGATGGGCTGTCAATATCAGAGTGATGTTCCTCGACCGGCAAGGAGTGAATGGATTTTGCAGGAGAATCATCCTGATTGGAGGTGTTACCTTCTGAATTGACAGAGGAAGGCGTGGGCGAAGAATGGTCCACAGGATCCTGGAGCCAAGAGGATTGGAAGGCGGGAGAGCTATTTGTAGATGCGGCACAGATTTCCCAGGGGTAATTGGTAGAATAACGGTGCAAGTGGCTTGAAGGATGTTTTTCTTCAGAATAGATGTAAGTAGAGGGGATGAGTTTGATGAGTGCTTTGGTGGGGTGAAGACGTCACCGGCGGGAAGGCTTGAATCGGCGGAAAGCTGTTTTTCCTAAGCTTTTCAAAAGATGGGCACGTTGGTGTCGCTGGCGTTTTCGGATGGCGGAAGCCTGATGGGTGGCCGCGATCGTTCTCCATTCATCCAAGGGTATGGTTACACAGATCGGGCAAGGAATGTTATAGTAGTCACACTTTCGGTGAAATTGGCACACTCTTATGTGGGTCGCGTCGTGCGGGGTTTTTCAGTCCTGGGCACGAACAAGAACCGGGATCGTCGATCACTGGAATACGTCCAAAGAAGACGTCCCGTCCTCTTCAAAGCGTTTAGCATTTCTGATCTTTACCACGATTGAGAAAACACAAACCAGAACCTGGAGAACACTAGATAGATGAAAACGCAATAATTCGGACGCGTTGGAATAGGCAGGAAACTCGTAGAGGAAGGAAGCGGAAGTGACAGAATGGAGGCGGAAAAGACAAGAGGTCAAGCCTCGGGCCGGGACAAGGCGGGAGAGGACGGCTACTTCCGGTTGAGAAGCGGTTGCTGACAGTGCATTGGTGTGAGTACCAGATGGTGTCGTTCGGTGGGGAGAGGCATTACTGGCCGTGAGCGGAGAGAGCAGTGGCAGGGTCAAAAGGGTACCAGTGGCGTGAGTGGAAACCGTATGTTTAGGCGTGCGACAAAAGATATGGTTTGAGACAGGAAGTGTGGATGCATTTACGTTATGTGTAAGAACAAAAACTTTTCCACGGGGAGGGGCACGTCGAGTGTGGACGGGAGAACCATGGCCTGAATTGCGGTTAGGAGTAGGAGACAGTGTGTCGTGAGATTCCAAAGGAACAGCGTGTGCAGGTCACGTGTCGTGGGAGAAGAAAATCCAACGACCGGGATAGCGACAGAGAAGGTGTCGTGCGGACTTAGTGTCGACTGTGTGGCTGAGGAGATGGAGTGCAGATGACGAGTCGCATGGGGAGAGAATCCAGCATCCAGATTGACGGCAGGAAGGTGTCGTATGCACTTTAGTGTCGAACGTGTGTGACGGAAGAAGGACGCCGCCCATCATTGTCCTTGTGGGCGAATTGACCAAAAAGGCCCAATACAGGTAGGGCTGTGGAATGTTGGTGAGCTCGACGATTGTTCCGTAATGGAGAAGACCGGTGTGGGGGATTTGCCGATAAGATGAAAATCGAGGGCTGAGCGACATGTGGTGTCGGCAGTAGATGTAGCCAAGCAGCGGTGATTAAGGCGGCGTAGCATGACCAAGGAGGCAAGTCGTGCGGAGGCAAGAAGGAAATGTAAAACGATACGGGAACAGCCGGTACTTGTTTGATAGACGAACGACAATTTGGAGCAGTAGTTGCCGATGGAGGATGGCAGAAGTGAATGGGCGAGCAACAAGGGCGCCGACTCAGAAGGGAAGTGATAACAAGAGGCAGCAACAGCTGTGGAGTTGATCGGGACGACATGGTAGCCGGTGTTAATGGACAAGAAGTTCCCGACGTACGGCAAGCATGCTTGGGGGCATGACGGTGGTGTCATCAGGACGACGAAAGGCGACATGGACACCGTCATGGAAGGCAAGACAGGAGACAGTCGACTGAGTAGCAATAGCTGCGGGGATGATCCGGACGACATGGCAGCCGGTGTTAATGGGCAAACAGTGCTAGACGTACGGCAGGCACGCTTGGAGGCATAATGGTCGTGTCGTCAGGGTGACGAGAGGCGACATGGACGCCGTCATGGAATGCAAGACAGGAGACAGCTAGAGACTGAGTAGAGCAACAGCCGTGGAGTTGACTGGGACGACATGGCAGCCGGCATTGGACAAGAAGTTCTCGACATACGGTACACATGCTAAGAGGCATAACAGTGGTGATAGACGCCGTCTGGAGGGCAGACAGAAGGCAGCCGGATAATCGTGATGGGATGCAGCCAGTCGACCCAGGTAGGTACCCGGACAAAAACCGGTCAGGCGTTGATGGGCTTCAGTGGACCTGATGGCTGGGTAGGGCCGCGAAAAGATGGAAGACAGTTGTGGCGACTGTCAAACACCGGAAAGGGAGGGACACCCGGAGAACGGAAGAATCCTGAGGCGATGATGGATCGTCGTGCGTGTCGCACGGAAGGGAGAAATGTCAGCAGACGGTAGGTCATCGGAGACAGAGTGGAGCCGGAGTTGTTAAAATTAGAGCGTTGAACACCGGACATGTTGTGGTGAAGCTGGGAACGTTGGCAATACCACGGCTCACCGTTCACGGAATAGGAGAGTGGAAGGGGGGGGGGGGAGAAAACGCATTCTCCTGTTATGGCCCGTACTGGGGTGGGGGAAGGTGAACCAGAACGGATGTGGAAGGCGACTGAGGTTCCAGGGATTAGGAGGACGTCGTACGACGGAAGTAGTCAAGGCTAAAGCTGGAGTAGAGGCCAAAAGCCGGTCGAGGCCGCCGTTAGGGGGAAGCACGGCTTGGAACAGGATCGGCGGTAGAGTGTGGGGCGGTCCCGGGAGGCAACGGGAGGGAGCCACGACAACTTCAAATCCAACGAGGTAGGACATACGAAGCGGTCGAAATGACGACATGATCTAGGCCGATGCCAGACAGAGAAATACGGCCTGGGGACAGGAACTGCCGTTCAGGAGTGGGGCGGTCCCGGGAGACAAAGGGAGGGAGCTACGACGTCTTCAAATCCAACAGGCAGAACTTTTTATTAGATACAGCCGCAGCAGCAGCTTGAGACAAAGAGATGATAAACCCACCAGGGTTTCCATTCTTATAGGGAGGATCGCGCATGCGCGATCGGGTGACTGAGGCGGCCATCGTGAACTGAAATCTCTCAAGGCAAAGGCAGCATCGTTGAGACAACAATGCAAAAATTGACAGGTATTGTACTTTGCAGCATAAAGAAATATAAAACGGGTCTACTGAAAATACAAAAAATGAGTTATACTTTTCTCTTAGTGCAGAGCGGTGTTTTCTTATACATCACTATCAGGCAAACATTACTATCGGGCAACTCACCCGTCGGGTAACTCACCCGTCGGGCAAACGTCACTGTCGGGCAACTCACCCGTCGGGTAAACATTACTGTCGGGTAACAGACCTGTCGAGCAAATTACTGTCGTGCAACTGAGTGTCGGGCAACCCTACTACTCCCGTAACAGGAAATCGATGAAACTGCGCGCAAGGTGTTCAGAGGGAACTGGCGAGGTGTCGGAAGATGTAGCTGGATCGAATCTCAGGAGAATCGTAACGTTGGCAAGGACGGAGCATGGCAGAGTATAAGGAGACCCCGAAGATTGAGACACGGAGATGTGGCCAAAAATCCCAAACATCGAATATGAGCGGACCGATCTGTTGCTGCACGTTCACTGTCCATCCTGTACGTGGATTGTCTCCCTCCTTCTTCCCTTGTTTTTTTTTTTAAAGGGAAAAACTGGGTTGTGAGAAATTTTGAACGGAATCATGGTCGAATCATGAATGTTGTAAGGGAGAGGAGGAACCGGATCTAGATAGTATTGTGAAATGGAGGGTCATATTCAGATTGATCGTTGGTAGGTAAACGGGTGGAATTGTTTGTGAAAAAAGCACTTTTTTAATAAAGATGGTCCTGAATGAAAATGGAAATTTTAACAAGTTTAAAATTAATTTTTACTATCCTAAAATACTCGCCTTCAGTAATTTATGCTAAAATCGCTATTTTGGCTTTTCGTTGCCCAAAAAAAAAAAAATAACCTTATTTTGTTGTCTCCGTGAGTTTTTCCCCTCTGCCCGCCAGGCGCGTTGCTCTGTTACCACAGATGCCGCCGCCATCTTGGAATGATCCTCACATTCGCTTATTGAACCTTTCTATTCAGCGAAGCGGCGAGGCGGGTGGGTTTCCATTACTGAAGATGAGTATTTTAGGATAGTACAAATTAATTTTAAACTTGTTAAAATTTCCATTTATTACTATCTGCAAAATACTGACCTTCAGTAATTTATGCTGACTTTGTCGACCTGGAGGAGGGCCGCTGAAACTAGAATCCCCTAGATCAACGAAACAGGCCTAATTGTAAACACCCTCAATGAAGGCTAACAATGGTATACTCAAACACCAGTAGCACACTCAGAAATAGGCTATCTCCTGAAATTAAGCTGGATATTAATCCTAAAAGGTTAACAACAAGAACACGAGATCATACACTGTAAGAAAGAGTTACAACACTACCAACCTCTTATCTAGTGCGTGTCCAACTGGCCTCCTTGTGTGGACTTCCACCTGTGGGTCTTAATGTTCCACTTCCACTGTGTGACATTATCCCCCAGTGTGGTGTGGCCTTTTCTTCGTAGTGGTTTCTGCGGTGTGTCCCAGCCACAGGGGTGTGCTCTTTCATGCGTGAAAGCCTCCATGCTCTTTGTGACTTGTCTTTCACTCGAGTTGACGGCTCTCACTGCTGTGATTCCCAAAGTGCATTATACATGTCTAGTGGTAGAACCTCTGTCCCGCCACAACATGATCCCTTATCACCTTCTCACCTCGTTGGCCGCTCGTGTCCCGCAGATAGTGGCTCACAAACGTGTTCCGATTGTTCCAGGCGCATGCTGCCACCACCTCGTCCAGAGGCGTTCCACAGCCATACGCCCACGATGCAGCCAGTGCCCTTAGTTCATGAGCTCTAACTTCCCTTGGGAGATCCACACAATCTTCCCCAGCTCATAAGCCCTCCGAATGACAGCGCAGATCCACTTGCCCAATTTGAAGGGTGTCACCGCCTTATTAATTGCTTGGTTGTGTGTTTCGTCCACCTGCAAGAATAAGGGTGCTGGCCTTCCTCCTCCGTGTCCGAGACCTGATCTGCAGTCCTGGCCAAATAATGGCGCAGCGCCCGAATCGGGCACTGCAACCTCTCCTCGTCTTCCGTGTGGACTAGTGGGCCCAAGGCCGGTATCACCACCAGTTTTGGTGCTACGTCTGGTCTGGAGTTCTTCGCCGTGAAGTGAGCGGGGAAGGAAAGCGATACTTTAGACCAGTCCCTTGAAAACCTGATGTGGTTCCGTCCTCTGGAAAACGCTGCCACTTCACTCTGCTGAGCTGCAGTAGCTAACGCCATTAGGAAAACTGTCTTTTGAGTGAGGTGCAAAATCTACGCTTTCCTAAGCGGTTCGTAAGGTGGGCTTGACAGGCTCTTGAGCACTACAGGTAGGTTCCATTTTGGGAAAAGTGTCCTCGTTCTTGGCCTCGCCTGGTCGAACCCTAGTATCACTTTCGACATCAGTGGGCTTTCAACCACGCCTGTGTTTCCTGAGCAGGATAACACAGAGTTGACCGCTGACCTGTATACCTTGATAGCTATCGGTGACAACCCTTTGCGAAACAAGTCTTCCAAAAACTCCGCTCACTCGAACACGGAAGGGTTGCACGGGTTGACGTCATTGCCCGAGCACCACACGAACCACTTCTTCCACTTAGATTCATAGTTTCTACGTGTGGATGCCTTTAAACCTCCGATGACCCTCTCCGTCACCTTCACGGAACGGCCCTTTTTCAGCAGACTACTTCTTAGAGCAGCCACCCGTGAAGATGCAGAATCCCGGGATTCTGGTGTAGGGTCCGTCCCTTGTGCTGCAAGAGTAGCCTTTCTGTGACAGGTAATCGGACTGGTTCCTCTATCTCAAGTTCCTGGATGTCGGGAAACCACGCCGTCGCCGGCAAGTACGGAGCAATCAAAAGGAACATCCCTGTCGACTCTCTGATTTTGTTGAGAACGCTCTGTAGCATCGAAGAGAACGCTCTGTAGCATCGAAACGGGTGGGAACGCGTAAGCAAACATCCCCTCCCATGGTATGGACAGGGCGTCCGTCGCCCAGGCTTGACTGTCTGGGAAGGGGGACACGTAGTTCTCCAGCTGCTTGTTGAAGCGAGTTGCAAAAATGTCTACTATCGGTTGGCCCCAATTCTCGAAAAGTGCTTCGCAAATCTTCTCGTCCAGCTTCCATTCCGTGGTCGGGATCGTGCTTCCTCGCGACAACTCGTCTGCCCAGACGTTCAACTTCCCGGCGAAATTCTGTTCGCAGAAATTCAATAGGCTGGAAGTTTCGTCCATTAACGCTCTCGAGTGCATGCCCCTCCTTTGCGGACATAGGCGACCACCGTCGAATTGTCTGTCATCACCCCGATCACTTTGGCCATCACAATTTCCTTCCAAAGGGCTAATGCGTACCGCACTGCTCGCAATTCCCGTACATTGATATGGAGTTCCTTTTCCTGATCCGACCACTGTCCCGCAGCTTGCAAACCTTCCATGTGGGCTCCCCAACCCGATGCCGAAGCGTCGGAAAACAGTAGTATCTCTGGGGTCGGCTCTCGCATCAGTACTCCTTGCTCCAACGTCCCCGGAGTCAGCCACCACTCCGCACATTCTGATGGGAAGTGTTGTAGACTCACTCAGTCTTTCCAACTGCGTCTCGGGTACCACTCGTCCTTCCTGAACCAGTGGAGGGGCTTCACTTTCCACTGACCCAGGGGAACAAACCGTGCGTTGGAGTCCGCAATCCCTATGGCCGATGCCAATTCCTTTGCGGATATCCGCTGTCTCTGGAGCAGCATCCTCATCGTCTCCCTCGTGGCTGCAATCCGTTCCGGTGATGGTCTGACTAGTCCCACCCGCGTGTCGAACTCGGCACCAAGAAAAATGAATACTTGTTGGGGGTTGAATCTTGACTTCCGGAAGTTGATGCCTAGTCCCAACCGACAGAAAAGTGCAGTGCACTGCCGAAGTTGGCGACTCAGATCCTCTGCCGACTTGTTCCTTATCAGCCAGTCGTCTAAATAAGCGCGTGCTCGTGTTTGTTGCTGATGCAGCTTGGCTATTACAGGTTTCATCAGCCGTGTGAAGACCTGAGAGGCCGTCGAGAGTCCGAAAGGCAGAGTCTTGAACTGGTAAGACACCCCCCCCCCACTACTAGGCGAAAGAGGTGTTGCACATCTGCGTGCAGTGGGACGTGAAGATATGCATTCTCGAGGTCTATAGATGCTGTAAACTCCTTCAGTTGAATCGCTTCCCGAATGGACCCTATGGTCTCCATCTTGAAGTGTTCTTTCACAATGTGAGAGTTCAGTTTCGTCAAGTTGAAAATCAGCCGCTTTCCTCTTCCCTTCTTGGCAATAACCCTCGCCGGACTCCAAAGCCCTTGGAGTCTGGTGGCACAACCATTAGCGCCCCTTTGGCCATTAGTGTTCGGACCACGTCCTCCAAATCCAGGTCTTCCGCAGTGTCCTTCGCCCAAACCGGTGGTTCGTCTGCTAGCGCTGGACGGGAGGAAAATGGAGGATAGTAGCCGTGCTGGATGGTGTCTAGGATGAACTGGTCGTCCGTCAGCTGCTTCCATTCTTTCAGATGCCAAGTCAATCTTCCTCCCACCTGCCGGAGAACTGGGGCGAGGTTCGCCCGCTGAACGTCATTGACGGTTGGGCCTCCTTCCCCTACCTCTGAAGGAACCCCTTCCACGTGGAAACCTAGAACTGCCTCTTCCGCCATTGGAAGAGGCCGAGCCACGAAAG
>JAHWFP010039789.1:10613-35057 GCA_023313725.1 Lithobius niger | reverse complement strand
CTCGAAAAATTCGAGCCGAGCCGAGTATGAAACTTGTACTCGAACTCGGCTCGCTGCTCGCGTAAATACTCGAAAAACTCGAATCCGGCGAAAATGCGATAACTTCATCAATTTTTGACCGAATTTGACATTCCAATATACCAAATCGATCGTCTCGACGAGAGCTTTTCAGTGGTGCAGATTAAAAGTCAATAATAGAAACCATTTTCAAGTTATATCCTTAAAACTGGAAAACGATGAGCCACACAGTCAGCTAAGCACCATCTTTGTTCTTATTATCTTACCAACTTGAAGAGAAACTTGCAAACAAAATATTTTCAGCAAATACTCGAACTTGGCTCGATACTCTATTCTTCTGTTGCAAACTCGGCTCGGCTCGACTCGAATTAAAATTTTTCTACTCGCACATCCCTAGTTTGGAGTTTTTATTACGTGCCTGAAGATGATAGTCGTCTAGGTTTTTCCAACCACAGCAAATTGACTATCAAAAATTCGCCAAGAATTGTTAAATCGTTCTTGCCTGTCTGGAATATTGCGTATTTTCCTCCGTGCGTAAGTAATGTCTTCTGTTCCAGAGTATGAATCGAGACGTTTTTAAAAATCATTGTCCGTGAATATTAGTAATACGCAAAGAACACAATGCAGCCAATATTGTGGACAACAAATGAGCAGTAAAATTAAGGACACATAATTTCTGCGATAACACTTGATCCAATTTTCTGATGTGGTTTTACGACGAAAGCACAAGTTTGCTGTTCAGTGCATTTTAAGGTGCAACGTAGAATACTTTCACCACCAAACAGATAGCTCAAATTAGTTATCTTGAATTTTCGAAAACATCTCCGTTCTTCTTCCGAAGTAACAACAACGACGAGGGAGTCAAGCCACCACTGATGTATACGAGTCAACGGTGCGGTTTGGAGCAGGCTGGTCTCCCAACGTTCGTCAAGTCTGAAGGCCAACTCGGGCAGAATGATCTGTCAATTTTTCGAAAGTGGGCCAGTGAGGTTCACTAAAGGCCCCCGACAACAAGATAAACATTTGATCGTCAACGAGGCTAAAGCCCGCAGATAGGCCCCTTGTTTCGTGTTAGAATGTAGTAGGGATGGGCAATTATGAAATTTCGATTACGCGATTATGGCAGCACCTTGATATGCAATATTTGCAATTATTGCGATATTTCTCAACGTGTAGGACTAGCTGTCTTAATTTGATCAATTGGTCATAACAGCTCTTTCCAACAGTAAGCCTACTTACTATAGGCCTACATGTTTTTATTTAGGCCTAGTAATGCTACGACTAGGCCTAAATGCACATAATAGGCCTAGTTAGTGTCACTTAAGACAAAATTATGAAAAAAAATGTATTCTTATGCCACTTAAAAAAAGAAAGTTGGTTCTCGTGCGGGAGGGCGGAATTTTTTTTTAATTTTTTAATTTTTCGACCCCTATTATTCCATACATTTTGGGGAATAATTTCTAGTTTGGGTAAAATAAAGAATACTGCCTCGTAATGCTTCGTACCATGTGTCCACACAATTATTTAACAACAAGAATGACAATTGTATATTTCAATTTCCCACTAACGGCTATTTTTGTTCTGTAACTGCCATTTTTGCCGCGTCGTTTCTTTTTATTTCCCACCAAAAAATCAGTGCGGGAGGGCCTGAGAACCAACTTTTCTTTTTTTAATGGCCTTATGTATTCAAAATAATTAAGTATTTTCAAATGGTTTAAGTATTTGAAATACTATACAAGCCGCACTCGCCAGATAACCCATACCCACAAAAAAGATTACCTAAAAAAAACAGTGTACGCAATCCAAACATTTTCTGTACAATTAAGTGACTTGTTAAGATGCGAAAAAGTTGATTTTAATTAATCAACAGACAAAGCACTTTATGTATAACATTAGTCCTGTTAAAATCGGCAGTGAGTAGCAATTTTTCTTATGCATTTGGAGGCCATGTTTGTTGAAAAATGTAGATTAGATGGTTTATTAGAAATAACTTCAGAATGGTTGCAACTAGAGACTTTCGGCTTGCACCACTGGAAAGCTGGCGAAGATACGTTTAAAATGCATGGCAAAGACTGTATGTATATGTATTTCTCGAGAGAGGTTATCCAGCCAAAACGATAAACAATCAGCGTGAAGCAGAGGCAAAGCCTGGAAGAAAGCCAGAGAAGCGAGTGACCTTTTGGTGAAACCCCTACCCCAAGTTCTCATAGAATACAACAGTCCTGCCTCACAAAAGCGAAGAGATTCCAAAAATTCTTGGAAGGTAGGGTACCCAATGTAGGTTGAGAAGCCTCAACGAGAGAGCTCCCACGCTGTGTGGGTTCCTGCTGGAAATATGACTACCTGTTCCCGTCCCCCCCCCCCACCCCAATTGCTGCCTCCCCACGCACTCCACCGATACTCCATTCGCAAGAAACCTACTCCCCTCTCCTTCTTCCTCTCCTTCTCAATGCCAGAGTTAACGATATCGTCATATTCCCTTCTGCCAATGTGAGATTACCCAGCAGTGCTGAGTACAAAGTTCCTTATGGGGGCCACCCGACGGGGAGAAATACTAAATGTAATCGTCCAGCACCAGAAAAAGACCACACACAAGATTGCCTGGGACGAAGCGTCAATATTTCTACATTCTAACACAAAACAAGGAGCCCATCTGCAAGCTCTATAGAGTCTTTGACAATCAAATGTTTCTCTCGTTGGGTGCCCGTAACCCACCTCAAGAGGCCCACCTATGAAAAATTTGACTGCATCATCCTGCCGAAGTTGGTGTCCAAACTTGATGAATGTTGGGAGCTCAGACGGCTCCAACCCGCACTGATGACTCGTAAAGATCAATGCGAAGTTTGAATTTTGTTGCCTCCGCAACATGTAACCACTCCACCTCCGTCACCGTTGGTGCTTCGGAAAAAGAAGAACTTTGAAAGTTCTTTGAAAATTCAAGCGAACTAATTTTTGCTGTCTGTTTGGTGGTGAAAGTATTTTTGTGCCAAATTATCACCATTGTTAGCACCGGTTACTGGTGTTTCACGTTGTTCAATACAATTTTTTTGGTGATGTATTTACAAACTCAAAACCGGTAATTTTAGGTGACGTATTTGGCGGTTAAATTCGACGATGGAGTTCCATTGTCTGTATGTTAGCAAAATTTACGATAGTAAGAAAGTCCAGTGCAGCACAAAAATATGGTTGTGTAACATGATGATTGCCGCCAAACTTTCTAACATAAACATGCCCCAGTTGTGCAGTTGGTGATAATATTGCTCACTCGAAGCGACTTTGAACCAACAGCGTGATTAGTGCAGCACTCTTGCACCTGAACATTGTGTCAGTGATAAAAGGGATAAACATAATTATTCCCAGAATTTTTTCCAGTGATTAGTCATTGATTATGCTGGGTTGTTTATCATTAAAACAAATTGACTTTTAATTTCACGTTTGCGGATGATCTAGCACAATTTATTTGGGCATTTGTGCTATTTTGGCGTTACAGAATTCGTCGATTAAAGTAGGTATTTTTGGTTGACGTCGGTGGTTGCTTACCTTCCACTTCAAGACAGGGATGTGCGAGTAGAAAAATTTTATTTCGAGTTGAGCCAAGCCGAGTTTACAACAGAAGAATCGAGTATCGAGCCGAGTTCGAGTATTTGATGGAAATATTTTGTTTGCAGTTTTCCCTTTAATTTGTTAAGATAATAGTAACAAAGATGGTGCTTAGTTAGTTGACTGTGTGGGTCATGGTTTTCCAGTTTTAACGATATAACTCGAAAATGGTTTGAGCTATTGACTTTTAATCTGCACCACTGTAATGCTCTCGTCAAGAGTAAGATCAATTTAGTATATTTAAATGTGAAAATCGGTCAGAAATTGACGAAGTTATCATATTTTTGCCAGATTCGAGTTTTTCGAGTATGGACGCGGGCAGCGAGCCGAGTTCGAGTATAAGTTTCATACTCGACTCGGCTCGAATTTTTCGAGTATCGCACATCCCTACTTCAAGAGTAATTTTAAAGAGCTTTTAGTGAAATGTTGCAAAATTTCAGAAATTACATATTTTCCGTAGCAATATGAAGAAAATTCATGTGCTATCATGAGACGGGGAATTGAACCCAGGTTCAGTGTTAAGACCCGGATTCAGTTCAGCGGTGTCGCGTTGCTTTACCACTTTGCATTTACCGTACAGGTGTGATTGTATTGTTTCAGTTGTTATGGACGAAAAGCAACGTGAAGCGAAACGAGCTTTGATTGAAGAAAATAGAAGAAAAAAGCATACTTCAATAATGAGCAGATTTATCGCCAGTCATGAAGTTATTACGAATGACTGGGAGGTCAACTTTTTGTCTGATATTAAAGCTGCATATAAGGTGGCTTTTATTTTGAAAACTGATGCTACGCCACAAAACACGGTTAGTATCTCACAATAGGTTAGTAATTAATAATTGTGAGTCTTTCTTACTCCGTGAAGAAGAAAAAGTCTGGTTTTGCTGTCATTTTCCATTAGTTGCTAAGCCACTAGGGTTTACGCTTTAAGCCATATCCAAAGCCAAAAACTGTTTCTTGGGCTGTGAAAAGAAAATTCTTTGGTCCTCGGGCGAATTCAGTATCAAATGACCTGGTAACCAGGCTTTTTTTTAATATATTTATTTTATCTTGAAGTTGTAAGAGATACATACATACAATGAAGTGGCCATTAAAAAAATTTACTGAACTTCCTATCATTGGCCATTGTGAACTTGTGTCTTAGGCCGTAGAAAAAAATGTTTTGGTTCTCGGACATTTTCTACAAGTCCTAAAGGTCAACAGATGACCAGGCTTTTATTTTTTATTTCTGTTTGAAACTAAGTAATTTAGGAGCTTTAATTGTTTTCTTTCTGTTTAGATTGCAGAAAATTTCTAAACTATTTCAAACTGCAACTTCACCTCATGCTAACTGGATAACGTATGTGTGAGAAAGCGCACCTCTCTTAATAGTAAACTTTTGCGGGTGACTTTCTTTCTAATTTTGCTCAAAAAAGTCACCCGGCAGGGCCTGAGAACTGACAGTTTTTTTTTCCCCGCGGCCTTGGGTGCACAAACCTAAAATATTGATGATGGACGAAGTTAGTTTTTTTTTTAAACCACGTATTAGGCCACTTAAAGCAAAACATATAGGTTCTTAGGCCAAATCAGTTTCAATGCCATCAGGCATTCTGTTTTTTGGTTTTTTTTTGGTATCAAACTGCAAAACTGGTACAACAAAGTTATAATCTGAGAAATTTTGTCAACAAAATATCGGAAATTAGCGTGTCAAAAGTCACAACAGGATTCCTGGTTCGCATGGCTGCACAAGTACCAGTCTCCAATCTGGTACTGATCGTGGTCGAGTTCTAGGAGTCAGATACCAATACTGGACAGTTCCTTTTTTGTATTAAGTAAACTTGGACTTTATCAGCTTGATGTAGAACTGAAAACGAAATTTATGTTTGATTTTGTTCAATAACTTGAACCACTTGCAAACTTATTTTTGATTTTGTTCAATAACTTGAGGACGACTTGGAAACTTAAGTTTGATTTTGTTAAATAACTTGAACTACTTGGAAATTTATGTTTGATTTTGTTCAATAACTTGAGAACAACTTGGAAACTTATGTTGGATTTTGTACAACAACTTTAGAACGACTTGAGCTACAGATTTGAAAATAGCCCCATTTGAAAGCTCTTTGAAAAAATTTGAAAAAAAAAAGTGAATTGCACTACAGTGGAGACCCGTTAAAAAGAACTCAGTTTTGAGGAATTATTAGTTTTAAAGACCATATTTTAAACAACCATTCTAACATATTTAGTGCTGTTCTCTTCTGGATATAAAGGATTTCTGCTTGTCCCAAGTTGTTTGTTGAGGTTTCTTAGAACTGTTGTCGACTGTAGAAAAATCGTTCTGTTTTTGGCTAAACAAAATTAGTTTTAGACCATGCAAAGTTTAAAAAATAGTTCTCAGGCAAATAAACTTAAAAAAAATGATGTGGAATACGGTTTATTATTTTTTTTTTGTAACTTTGTAGCCTAAAGGGGGGAAAAAACCTGCCTTTTTGCAAACTGAAGTTAATTTTTATTGGAAGAAAATTTTTATATCAGGAACAAATAAAAAAAAATTAACACAGTGCTTTGTAGTTGCTTGCCCAAAGAACCCGTTTGTTTTAGACATATCAATAAGGTGTTATGCACTACTAAACGTCCTCTTAAATATTTGACACGCGCAAAAATACAAATTAAGGTTCTACTTCATTCAGGTAGCTGAACACAAATTTCGAAACGATCTTTTTGAACTTTTATGTTCATCTGCCTGATTGACGCAGTACCTTATTCATATTTCTGCATGTGGTTCTGATAAAGATGATAGGAGTCATCGAAAATTTAATAATGGATGTTTAGTGTTCATCCTTGGTGGCGTAGTTCCTTTTCGATGTGGCTTTTAAACACGACTGTGCCAACCGATTACCGGTTGTTTTCCACTTTCGGTTTAGAGTGTGTGGCTGTACTGTGTTATTTGTGTTATTTGTGGCTCAATGTGTTTAATAATGTCAGTCCGAAGCATGCAAATTTTTCATAGTAGGCTATAATTGGGGAAAGGGTGCTGACTTCCTGTTTTAATTGAGGGGGGTGAAGATGTGTAAACTTATTCAAAATTTCTCTCTCTCTCCCCTCATTTTCCTGTTATGGTGCACTTCAGCAAATAAAAACTTGTATACCCAATTAAACTGTTTGTTTTGTTGCTGCAGCTTGCATCCAGGACTTTGTTTGTGATTATGAAGTAGTGTATGACTCCCAAAGGTCACAAATGTGACATTTGGGGGTCTTATACTACTTTGAGGGGTTCTGAAAAAAGTTTTAGGTTATGGATATCTACCTGATATATTCTACGTGCTATTTATCCATCTTTGTGAAAAAATTAAAAATATGTCAGACAGTCAACATGCATAGCGTATCATTAAAACATTATTTTATTTATTTTTTGACCCAACTACTTTAAGTTTCTCAAGCTGTGAGCATTACATAAAATAATTACCAGCAGTTAAATTTTTTAACTCCACTCATAGCCAACCAATTTTATTCAGGTAGCATAAAGAACTTATAAAAAGTTTGCCGAAGGTCAGCTTGATTCCCCAATTCACTAGGAAATGATTTAGGGTGCAGAATATAATTAGATTATGTACTATGTTTGCAGCACTGCTCAACTACCACTTCCTACTATGACTTAGCAATGGCAACGTTTTCGGCCCCAGTATCGAAGGTACTTCATTTTGTCCGAAGCATCCCTTCATTTTCACAGGTCAGTAATTGCAGATAAGCCTCATCATAATACAGGGTGGTCCACAAAAAACTGACTACCTACAATTTTCTAAGTCCAACTTTTCTAGAACAAGGAGAGGATAGAAATCGTCCCATTTCATTAGATTTGATTTCTGTCCTCTCCTTGTTTTGAGGGGAGCTAACTAGAACTGTTGGACTTAGAAAATTGTGGGTCGTCAGTTTTTTGTGAACCACCCTGTATAACATAACTTGTAATGTTGCACCGTTTATTACGTTTCAATTCAGAAAGCACAGTAAAAATGGTGTGTGTTACTCCCATGTATAACGCTCGGTAGCCTTTACACAGTAATTACAAACGGCTTATTAGGCCATGCAAAGTTAATTGTTTGGTTCACAGGCGCGTGCGGGTGCCTTAAATTATCGCGGGTCAAAATTTGTTTTCTCAATCTTGGTCCACCCGCTAAAAATGATATTTTCGCCAAATGTTGACCGTTTTTGACATTCCAGTATACCAATTTAACCGGCTCGAAATGAGCTTTTCAATGGTGTATATTTCAAACCTCTAGCTCAAACCGGTAAGAAGTTATTTGGCAAAAACTAAAATAATTTTAATACAAGACGGCATAATTAACATATTAGCAAAATATTGACCTTTTTTAGGCTGACTGCATACTCTTTCAGCTTTGAGCTAGGTACGTGTCAAATAAATGTGGTCAGTTAAATAAAATAAAATGCCTGGTTGCCCGGTGCTTCAATTTGAAACCTCGCTCGTAAACCAAACAATTTTTTTTTTTGCGTGGCCTTACTTTGTATTTTATAATCTGCTGCATTAAGATGTACCCATTATTACGATACTCTACAACTCTGGCGGACAAACTGACTCGTCACAGAAGAAAGAAACCCTGTGACAAGTATGTTTCGACAAGGACTCGTCATAACGTGGTAATGCCAGCAGCACTAAGCTGATCCCGTGTTTAATGTATTTTATGTCAGGACACGTAATTTCTGAGATTTTGCAAAATCACAAATGTTGTAACATTTTCTCTAAATGAGTTATAAAAATGATTTTACAAGTGGTAGTAAACAATCGCTAACTGAAGCAAAAAGACCTAATTACTTGTCTCAAAATGCCACAAATTACCAAAAATAGCGCTCAATTTTCCGCAAAATGCCTTTATTTTTCATGAAATAAATTTAATGCAACGCAAACCAGTGTAGTTGAAAATTACCTACTGGAACGAAATTGCGGTAGCAGTTTTCACCGAAGCAGTGCTCAGGTGAATCCGTGCCAAACAACGCTGTTGGTACAAGGGTGCCGTATCTGAGCAGTCGATCATCATCAGCCATGTACGTAGTGTATGTTACAAAGTTGGGCTGCAATTGTTGTGCACCCATATTTTCGTGCTCCATTGGAATTTTTGTCATCATAAATTTTGTCAATATATGAGCCACGGGGATGCTGTTATCGAATTCAGCCGCCATATCGTCGCACAACTGCATGGAAATCCCATAAAAACGCATTTTTATCGCAACAAAACTCATCTGCATAATCATGCCAAATATTATCGCTGGAATTACATGTCCTTAATTTTATGTTGTAATTTGCTTTTTTTTTTTGAGCAAGACCGGCAATGTATGGTCGAAAATTTAATCACGTTACGACATGTCCTTGTGGGAGTTTACCAGTCACGAGGTTTCTTTCTTTTTACAATATCGTCCACACATAAATTCATTAATTTTACTGACTTCGGCTTATGGGCCTATCTTGGCAGGATCTGGCCAAATATTCCAGTGCAACATACTAAGGTGCTGAATCACAACTTGCAGATGGACCAGCAATGATACCAGCGGGGATCATTGACTTACCTTTTTTCGTACATGGGTAGCATCTCATTCTTCTATAAAGTATATAAACCACTAGCATGTAGGTGCATTCTGGGAAAAACCTTTTTGAAAACGACCAATCTCAGGATTGACTGGGTGAATGACAATGCTTATTACCCAGGCAACAGAAGAGTTATATTCTCGCTCTTTAGAGTGGAGCGAATCCCAGGACGCCACAGGAATACCGATTCGGAGAGTGGAGACTGCCACTGGGATGGACAAATTCAACGGAATAACAGATTTCAGTTTGAATATCCCCAGGCGTTCCTAGAAAAACACAAGACCATCTTCCCCGGGAAGATGGTTAGAACGAGTTGCTTCACCAACAAGATTGAATTTTACGATACCCCGAAACCACAATCACAGCGGGTTTACCAAGCTAAGCCGCAAATCTGTACGGATATCGATAAACTGGTTAACGAACTGCTCGCCAGCAGCCGCATCGAACCGGCTTATGCAAATACTGCCGCCATTCTTTCTCAAGCAGAAGAAAAATGGTAGAGGCTGCAGTCCGGTGCTGGATTACCGCAAGCTGAACTCTCAGATAACATTATTTGGTTTATTGGTTACCCCATGATGAGGTCTTTAACTTTTTGGCAGGAGTGAAGTATATCTAAGTTCTCGATGGAGAGCACGGCACCAGTTTCCGTCGAATGAGAACTCGCAGGACTACACAGCAATCATTTGTCATCGTGGAATGCTCAAGTGGTGCCTGATGCCTTTTGGGCTCAAAACATTCAGTGCCGCTTTCAAAGGATGATGGAGATCGGCCTATACTGATTGTAGACCGATTGCCCAGCACGCAGTTCGTCCAGAGGTCTTAATGTTGGATAAGACCCACTTCAGTGCTTCGTTGTCAGTAATCAACAGAATGTCTGCCTCCTCAATGTATTGCTTCCATCGCAGCCATAACCTCCTTCTCCAACGTTGTCCATGTATTCTTGTGGTTTCTCAGCATCCGGCTAAAGACTTGATGACTGTCCTGCGGCTCTCATGCTGCTGCAAGATCGTAGGTCCAAGACCTATATCTGAGGCGTCTTACTTGATGAATTCTATACTGAAGTCCGGCAGTCCCAAAGACTTGGAATTCAAGAATTTGTCCATCAGAAATTAAAAGATCTCTTTATGAACTTCCATCCAGTGAACGGCTCGAAACTACCTCACGAAAAAGACGATCACTTTGTTTACTGTGAAACAAACCATCAAATTTACCAGACAAATTTCCGAGCTGCTTTCGCACACTTTATGGGCAATTTACAGTGTGAAAGTGGGCGAAAGCAGCTCGGAAATTTGTCCGGTAGATTTGAAACTGTATGTATAGCATACATCAATGACGTCATTGTGGCCACACGTATGTTCTCAGAACATGTACAGCACTTGACCAGATCTTTGCTGCACTGAGCAAGCATGGTTTTACACTCAATAGAGCAAAACGTCATTCTGTATACCGGAGGTTTTCGTGCTCGAGCTCAAGGTCTCTGCGAAAGACCTCTGAACTCATGAGGGAACACTGTGATTCTCTGAAGAACTATCCTCACCCGTAATCAAGGAAAAAGGTGCAGAAATTATTAGGATTCATCAACATCTTCAATAAGTTCATCAGATCCTTTACAAATACAAGGCACCGCTGTACTTCCTGTTTAAGAAGGACGAACCGTTCAGTGGACAGAAGATCATAAAGAGGTCTTTTAATCTCTTGACGGACAAACTCTTGAATTCCAAGTCTTTGGGACTACCGAACTTCAGTATAGAATTCATCAAGTAAGATGCCTCAGCCCTAGATCTTGGAGCTACGATCTCGCAGTAGCATGAGACCTGCAGGACAGTAATCGATTCTTTAGCCGGATGCTGAGAGACCACGAGAAGACATGAACAACGTTGGAGAAGGAGGTTCTGGCTGCGATGGAAACATTGCGTTGAGGAAGCACACATTCTGTCGATTACTGACAACGAAGCGATGAAGTGGGTCCTATCCAACAGTAAGACCTCTGGACGAACTGATTGCTGGGCAATCAGTCTACAAATGTTTGATTACGGCAAGCAGAACGTCATGGCTGATAAGCTCTCCAGAATTCCTGTGGGTGACGTGCACTTCCTACAGACACTCCCAGGAGACCTCCTCATGGAGCCCAGAAATCCTTCACCCATGGTCTACCGCAGGGACGAACTGGTTGCGGACCTGCGAGACGAGCAACAACCTGAGGAAAAACGGCGGAAGGACCCTGAAATTGCTAGTCATTTGAGTACTACAAAAGAAGGCAGGCGGCGCGGAACGACAAAGCTAACTACTGTATGCGGATGCTAGCAAAGCACGCCTTCAATGGAGAGAGGCTCCTCTACAACGGAAGAATCAACGGCAACTTCTGTCTTTATGTGTCGTAATTCCTACGCCATACCTACTTGCGCGACTGCTATGATCAATGGCAAGCAGGCCTCTAGGGATTTCGCAAGGCCCTCACCAGACTAGATTGCCTATTGGCCGAAACTCTTCGCAGATATGGTGAAAGATGGCAGGTGATGTGAAGTATGTCGGTTGGTGAAAGCTACACAAACCAAACAAGCTGGAGAACTCCAGCCGGTGATAACGAACTACCCCACCACATGCACATGATTGGCGTAGCCTTCGTTGTTCCCCTACCAGAAAAGTACGCAAGAAACAAGTATATCCTTTACATGGTAGACTACTATACAAAGTTTGTCTGGCTGGTACCCACAAGGTTCACCACAGCGAAGACTGCAACTGCCAAGTTCCTGTAGGCAGTGGTGGTGGGCAACGGCCTCTCTGAAAACGGTGCGTCATTCGTAGGAAAAATGCTCGAGGAAATGCTACAAATCTCCCGAGTCCACCATAACAGAACTGCAGCGTATCATCCGCAAGGTAACGCCACTCTATGTGTGAACAGGACAGTGAAAGTGTGTTGCAAGCTTTCGCCCACGAAAGCCAGAGACGTTGGCGTCCTCTAATCCCAGCTCTCAATATGCCATGAGGATGACTCCGTACGCAAGCACGCCTTGAGTCTTCCTGCCAATCAAGTGAATCTCTCCATTCAGGAGGACGTGAAACTAAACCATGCGACCATGGCAAAGACTCATGACTTGGTTCGAGCACACTTGGCGGAAGCAGCGAGTACAGCTAGAAGAGCTTACGACAAGAAACACATACCTCTGGAATTTCAAGAGTGGCAACTGGTGAAAATAAAAAAAAAATTATTTGAGATCCAATGCTCAGACTGGATTTTCAGCGAAACTGGTGGCGAGATACAAAGCCCCATACAGGGTACTAAAGAAGAGGGCACCAGTCACATACTGAATTGGTGCAATGAATTATGCTGCTGACATCAGAACCGTCAACAAAGTAGACATGGAGCTGTACTTCCCTCTGACCATGGGCAGTTACAGCCCTAAAGGACGAGGAATCTGTTGAGTGTTGACACAAGTGGATACGCCCTTGGAAGATTCAGTTGGGCAAACAGGTCAACCAGCAATGCCAGACGAGCAATCGGCACGATCTGCTGCAAGAGATCCAGACACGGCTCAAGAGGATCAGGGGTTGGAGAGTGGAGATGGTGACGTGGTCGAGCAACTCTGCCAATTTATAAAGATCTATGAAAAATATATGTTGTAATTCTTTAAATGCCCTGAAAGTACAGTAGAATATCAATTATCCGAATCCCGATTATCCAAACACCCTGATTATCTGAACTGCCATTCTTACGAAATATTCAGAAATTTGCTGTTTTTTAGCGAAGGAATGAGAAATGACTTTGCTTTAATCATGGTCCTGGAGTCGTTTCGTGAAAAATGTTCTTTTCAGTAGTCTTATACAATCAAGCATAGTTCACAAACACTAAAACTTAGTGAAGAAAAAAGTTTTCCTTTTATGGGTTATCTGAATTATCGATTATCTGATCACCCTTCGGGCCCAATTACTTCCGATAATCGAGGTTCTATTGTACTTTATTTTTTAGTAAATAAAAATAAAAATTAAATCTGCACACATCATCTGTGGGATGTTTTTGGTCCAGAAAACATTGATACCAACCTTACCGATCCGATACCGGTACCATTGCCGATATCTAAAATCGTATCCCCAATTTTTCATGAACGGTGTAGTTTTCTGCAAAAGTCCAATAATTATTAAAATAAAAAATTTTAAATAGTAACCCACAGGTAAAACCTAGTTAGGAAGATACTCAGTGATTTTCTGAGCAAAACGCCACGAACTGTGTGTCGTAATTTCGAACGGTTCCAGAGTTATCGATATTTCCGTGAAAGTAGCCAATATCGATCCGATACCGCAAATTTTGGCAACCGATCCGATCCACTATCGGTTTCGATGCAGCCTTAGTAATTACTAGTAATTGTAGCTTTTCTCTGGCTTAAAAACTAGTCATGGTCCGATACATTGATGACCATGTTCCCTATGATATTCTCCTAGCTATTAGAAAATCTTTCTAAACTGTGATGCATACCATTCATACAAGTTCTCCACACCTACCAACAGTACGTGACTGTTGACGGAGCCCGTTCAATATGAGCCACGGCTCCAGTGAGCTGTGGTGGACCCCAAGGCGGTATTCTCGATCATCTGCAAAACAAATCTACACCCTCTACAAGCCCTTAACCTGTTGACTTGGGTTTCCTACCAATGGAAAGGTCTCATCGAAATGATTAAAATTGTTTACTGGTAGTAGAATGTTAAAATCGTTCAAAAATTCAGAAAAACTGGAAATTTATGCAGAATTTTTTTGCATCAGCCTTCCTCCGTCAGACCCTGATACTGAAGTAGTGACAGTCAAAAAAAGGTCATCCTTGTACTTATATATTTTTTTTGACACAACGGTGAGGGAAAATCCAAAGTTTTCAACGTTTTCCTTTCTGTTTATGTTATTTCAGCTCTTAGAAGAGGATCAGGTTCACATTATGCGTTCGTACAGCTTACGTGTTGTTTATGTACGAGCCATTATCTTATTTTGCAAATACGCAGCATTTCTTCATGATATTGAACCGTTTCTTCATACATGTGGTCTTCTGCCATTGGTTGAGTCTCTAGCCCAATTGGCACTTCTTCTGGATGAGATCAGCCTGGACTCAACGGAGTGTGTATTAGCTTGTGTTATGGCTATATTGCATGGTAAGTTTTGGCACTTTGGATTTTGTTTACAACATCATTTTTTATTTAATATGTGTAGGCAAGAGAAACTTACGCTACTATAATTTGTAAGGCTGTGCCGAACACGATTTTTTTTATCAAACCGAATAAACCCTAACGAGCCGAAGGTGGTCATCGTGGCTGAGCGGTGAGAGAGCTCAGGCGGGTTGCTGGAGGTTTGCAGATCTTGTCGAACCCCTGGAAAGGGGATCTTGGCAAAGTCCCCGTCAGGACTGCCGGCCAGGGAAGCGTGAGAAGCTACTATGCTCCTTCAGCGGCCATGGGAACTATTCTGGCCAATTCTGGACAATCTTTCGGCCACTACGATGATCGGAGGTTTCCCGGTTAAAATTCCCAGGTTGGCACCTTTTTTTTACTGGATATTCTTCTTCTTCTCCAAAAGTCTGGTAATGTTCAAAATTGGGCCGGTTCAGCCACACATGCATCAAGTTGCTTCGGTTGACTTAGGCTCAAAGAAAGGAATTAAAAAAAAAAAAACTTGTGAACCAGACAAAATGTACCAAACCAATCAACCTGTAATATAGAATTTAAAACAATTTGGTTCACAAAGATTCATATTTACCAAAATATACGTTTCTCAACAAATGCTGTTATGTTTACATAGACTTGTAAGTGAACAGATGCCGAAACCTAAGTTTGGGCGTAAAGAAATCTCCTGTGTCTTTACATTTGCCCTTATAACTTCTGAGTGGTTAGAGCTAGGAACTTGTGGTTTGGACCATCAGAAAACAGGCGAAAAACCTTCAAAATACTTTATTCAGACATCAAGAATCCGTCAACTAGGAATGGAAATATATTCGTTAGGCATTAATGTTTTGAAACACCGACCCAAACCGAACACCTTCTGTAATTAGTAATTCTGGACTGATCAACTTTTCTTCACTCGGACTGATCCTAAGCCGATCATTCAAGAAAGTGGCCGATACCATATCCATAAATCACTTATTTAACAGCCAATGACAGTATGCAATCAATTTGCCAGAAATCGGGGGAGGAAACTTCACGACGTAAAAGTTGACGATTACCCGATCATTCGCATGCGTGATCTGGGTTCAAGCTAGCGCTAACGTAATGCCTTTTTTCACATTTTTTCACAAATTTAGTTTATTAGCTCGTCACTTCTCCATAAGTCAATTAAAATTAATTTCTAACCGCATAAAATTAACATCGTTCGGAGCTCAACCGCCACTGGACCCTTATGAAGACTCACTTCAAGCTGATGATGACCCGGCGGCCATTCCCCTCTTCGATCTTCTCAAAGCAGTCGATGCCATCATTCCCGACGATTACCTTTACAAACCAGACACCTCCACCCTCAAATCTAAGAATAGAGGACTTTCCAATGGATTTGGCTTTGGCCTCCGCGACAAGAACAAACGTGTAAGAGCTAAAGTTGGACAATCAATGGCCCTCCTCACGACCCTTATCAGAACCGGGGGATCCCTCCTTGGAAAAGGCGAGCCACTTGAACTCGACCAGGATTGTCCACCTCCTCGCCCGGGACGCGAAACCTGGTTTTTCAGGGCGACCGGTGACGGCGCCGCCAACCTTCTTCAATTCAAAACATACCAACAATCTGAATTCTTGTCCATTGAAGCCAAGATGGATTTTGGCACTGCACTCTACATTCCCCGTCACACCGAGGTCCCCACAGCTGTACTCCGTGAAAATGACAAAATACTCCGCCTGGACCTCAGCGCCGTCTCCCAAGCAGACGTCCTAGCCACCGCTATCAATGCACTCTGTGAACGACTCCCTCGTGAAACCAGTCAGAAAAACATCAAACACCTGCACTTTCTCATGCCTGAGCTTTTCAAGAAAATGTCGTTCGCCTCATATCACTCCTTCAATTGGTTCACTAAGGCATTGTTCAACTCCACCATTCTGTTTAGGGGCCTTACTTTAGGCACTGCATCCAACCTGAACATGTCCACCAAACACATCCTCCGAAATCTGCCTCTCCACGAAACCGACACCCTCTTTAAGGCCGCATTCCAATCCTCGCTCCTCACCTGGACATCTCCTTTAAGACGATCAAGCCGTCAAACAATCCTTTCGGAAGCCTTACCAAGGGGAACACCTCCTACCCGAAGCCTTCGCCGCAGACTCCAACGGCTATCAACCCGTCATCCCACGATAAGGCAAAACCCTCATTCTCAAAACCAGTCCTTTCGAGGAAACAACCAGGCCAGCTTCCGTTGCTACAACAGAAACAGAAGGAGCTCGACCCCCCCCCGACAACCGCAGCAAGTACTCTTCCACCTCAAGCAGAAAGTCCTATTACCGAAAATGACTATGCCCATGCTCTCCCTGTAGGCTGCAGGGTCAGGCACTTCCATCCTGCATGGCTTTAAATCACAAAGGACAAAACTATCCTCTCAATCATATCCCATGGCTTTCAACCATCCTTCAACACGAAACCTCATCTGGCATCCACCCCCGCCCCCCGGAACTTTGCAATCAGACCTTCAACTGCTATCACCAAAGAAATCACCGATCTTTTGGTCAAAAACACAATCCGCATTTGCCCCAATCATTCAAAACCTGGCCTCTACAGCTCCATCTTCCTAAGACCAAAGAAGTCCGGAGGGAGAGAATGATATTCAACCTAAAACCATTAAATCGCCTCATTAACAACGACCACTTTCAAATGAAAACCCTCCAATCCATTCGCCTCTCCGTCAAACCTCTCGACTGGACCACTTCGATCGACCTCGAAGACGCTTATCTCCACATCCCGCTGCACAGGAAATATCTCCACTACTTCCGCTTCATTTATCAGGGAAAAGTTTACGAATTCCAGACCCTCCTGTTTGGCCTCAATGCAGCTCCTAGCATTTTCACTCTCGTCATGAAACCAATTCTGAGCCACCTTCACCGGCACCATATTGGAGCAAACGCCTTCCTCGACTATTGACTCCTGAACAATATCAATCCCCATCAGCTACAACAAAACACTTCCTTCACCGTTTGTCTCATTTACAGCTTAGGTCTCGGAGTCAATTGACAGCAATCACGATTTCAACCTGCACATACCTTCTTCTTCCTCGGCGTATAATTCAATCTTACGAACGCCACCGTCACGCCATCAATAGAAAGGAAACCGACCTTCTACATCACTGCATCTTCCTTTACCAGTCCGAAAATCACTCCCTAGCGTCCCTGAACTCTCATAGGCAAAATGGATTCAATGGCCGACCTCCTACCTATGGCCGTTGGATGACTCGACCATTCCATCATTTCCACATCGACCATTGGAGCGACCATCTTCCATCATCCGAGATGACGATGCCATCCGGTCCCCACTTCCCATGGAAATGTGTCTTCACTGGTGGATGGACACCGCAAACCTGTCCAGGACTATGCCTCTTCACGAACCTCCTACTTCTTACCGACGCATCCCTAACGGGATTGGGGGGGGGGGGGACATAATGGAAATCGAGATAAACAGGAACTGGCCTCCCAACACAACCGAGCACATCAGCATCTTCGAACTAAAGGCAATCCACAATGCTCTTTTCCACTTCCGCCACCTTGTAGCAGGCAGCATCGTCCAAGTCCAGGCCGACAACACCACCGCAGTCGCATACATACGGAAAGAAGGAGGAACACGTTCTCGGACCCTTCATCACATCACCTCCGAAATATCCAACCTATGCTTGGAACTCAACACTCCCCAACCGCTCCACATCCTAGGCAACCGCAACGTGATAGCAGATGCACTGTCTCGGAAGAAACCACCATCAGGGAAATGGTCCCTCAAGACATCAATTTGCGAATCTCTCTTCATCATCTGGGGGAAACCCATGATCGACCTCTTCGCCACGAGGCACAATGCCAAACTTCTCGAATTCGTGAGCCCAATCCCGGACAATCTGGCTTGTGCAGTAGATGCTCTGACCTTCCCGTGGGAAAACCTGTACGCCTTCCTGTTCCCTCCATTCAAACTTCTCCCAACCGTCCTAACAAAAATCGAACAAACCCAGACACTTTTTCTCCTCATCGCACCAAACTGGCCGGCAGCCCCTTGGTTCCCCTCGCCTGCTCAACCTTCTCGTAGACATGCCAAGAGAACTACCAAACCCTCCAGATCTCTTATCTCAACAGAAAGGAACCAGGTTCCACCCGAACTCCAACATCTTACAACTGCACAGGTGGCTATATCATCCAACTCATCAAGGTGGCTGGAATTTTTGAAAAACGAGCCACTCGCATTGCCAGCAAAGCCCTTCGGGACTCGACCAACAGAATGTACAACAGTCACTGGCACCGATGGTTTCATTGGTGTAAGCGAAAACAAGTTAATCCAATCAACCCCCCCCCCCCCCTGTTCAAGACCTTCTAGTTTTCTTCACCGACCTCTTCAAAACAAACTCAAAGGCTCAACAATTCTGGTTTACCGTTCTGCTCTAAACACAGTCTTCAAAACCGCTGGAAACAAACACCTCCTGGAATATTACCGCATTTCTTCCCTTCTGAAATCCTTTGAAATTGAAAGATCTTCAATTCATCACACCTTCCCGAAATGGGATCTACCTCTGGTCCTGGATTCTCTGACCAAGGAACCTTACGAACCTTAGGGCAGCTTCCAACCTGAACATGTCCACCAAACGCATACAAGGCAAAACCTGTCTCATCAACCACCTCACAAGAAAAACTGTTTTCCTCACTTCACTTGCAGCAAGCCTTCGCAATAGTGAAATGCAGGCACTTTCAAGTGACCCCGCCTACTGCTTCTTTTTCGACAACTGCAAATACATCCACCTGAGGCCCAGTCCTGACTTTCGAGCCAAAACACAAAAGCCAAGTGAACCGTCCAAACCCATTATCATTCCGCCCCTCACGAACATCTACGACGAAGAACCCGAACTAACTCTTTGTCCTGTACGAGCAATACGATACTACATTAAACGCACAAACGACCCCGAATGTCGGAAAGGGCGCATCCAACTCTTCCTTCCCTTCTCCAAAGGAACGAATGTAACTTCCGCTGCAATGATTGCCAGTTGGATCAAAACCGTAATCAACAGGGCTTACGACGATGCGAACATCAACTGCACCGATAACAACATCAAAGCAACTGCACACGAAATCAGGGCACTTTCAACGTCATGGGCCTATCACAATCAAGTCTCCATCGCTGAAATTCTTCAAGCCACTTCATGGAGAAGCCAAACTGTCTTCACAAGTCATTATCTCAGCGACATGTCGAGACAGGAAGATGGACTATACCGCCTGAGATCAATCAATTTTGGATGCATATTCCAACCCCTTTAAGCACTTAACACAGAAACGAAGACCTCCAGAAGACGGAAGCAAGACCTTCCATTTCAAGGCCTCCAGAAGACGGAAGCAACACCTCATCTCTAAAGGCAATCCACATTGCTCTTCTCCACTTCCGCCACTTTGTAGCAGGCAAGATCGTCCAAGTCCAGGCTGACAACACCACCGCAGTCGCCTACATACGGAAAGAACGAGGAACACGTTCCCGGACCCTTCATCACATCACCACCGAAATATTCAACCTATGCTTGGAACTCAGCATAACTCTCCAACCGCTCCACATCCAGGGCAACCGCAACGTGATAGCAGATGCACTGTCTCGGAAGAAACCACTTGAGGGGAATGGTCCCTCAAGACATCAATTTGCGAATCTCTCTTCATTATCTGGGGGAAACCCATGATCGACCTCTTCGCCACGAGGCACAATGCCAAACTCCCCCAATTCGTGAGCCCAATCCCGGACAATCTGGCTTGTGCAATAGATGCTCTGACCTTCCCGTTGGACAACCTGTACGCCTACCTGTTCCCTTCATTCAAACTTCTCCCAACAGTTCAAATCCTACAAAAGAAAACCAAATCCTACGAAAGAAAACCATAATCTTGTTTCTGTTTTTTTAATCAATAAACTTTGTTCAACTTTTTGGGGGAGCCAGTCCGCAACCCGGGGTAACTCGTCATGATGGTGCTCGCCACCTGTACTGACGAGGTCTACTATAAATGCAATTAAATTTACAGGTAACAGAAATTTTCTGCCGACGACTAGAAACATACATTTTTCCGGGGTAAAAATTGGTTTCTATCGTCTTATGAAAATTTATACTACCTGTAAATACCCACCCTACCTCCCCTCTTGAGCCACCATCATGGTCGACATATTGAGAGGAAAAGAGATAGCTGCCAGGGGCGAGCTGTCTGCATTTATAGGAGGGCTGCGCATGGTGACGCATGCATAGTGGGGTTGCACACTGGCCGGATCAGGAGAGCAAAAAACCTCAAGTCATAAAAGAGCACCCAGGAACTGAATGCAATTAAATTTGCAGGTAGTATAAATTTTCGTAAGACGATAGAAACCAATTTTGACCTCGGAAAAATTTAGGTTTTTTTTATGGTGGTTTCATTCCTTTTTTTTTCTGCTTTCGGTCTTTGTTATACTGTGCGCAATACAAAACGGAACGAAAGCAATTTAAATGGGAACAACAGCAGAAAAAAAAGGAACAAAACCAACGTAAAAAAAGCTGCAAATAAAAAGCCTGTTGTGATTTTGATTTTTTTTAATGCACCCAAAATTCAATAATTTTAATCTAAAATAAATGCATAGACTACATACTGGTTTCACAAATATTGCAAAATTTTGAAAATTATATTTAGAAATGAAGCAGTAAGCTAATCAATGAGAAATCCTTCAACTAGAAAAATGTTTTCTGACTGATTAACCTAATGAGTGCTTTGTTTGACCGTTTCAAAAAAATTTGCAGAATTTAGCAACATTGCGAAAACAGTTCTGTAGCGTACACGCAATTATACTTTACTGGTACTTATAATAGCGTAAGACTTCTAAGTGTTTAATGTAAGAAAATAATATGAAACAAATCGAAAATTAACACCATAGCTGCAACTTATAAGGGGAAAAAAATAAACAGCTTTATTTCGTTTTTGTGTGTGAATTACCCGTTATCTGCTACCGGCCCGGATCCGGAACCGATCCGGCACTGACATAAAATTATCTGGAACCGACTCGGATCCGGCAAAATGGTATCCGGTCGATCCCTAGTTACTTACTGCCTTGAAATTTGTGGTTTTTTTTTTTTATTAAAAACATGGGTAAAAATAACATTTCATTTCGTGGGGTTTTCTAATTTGATACCAATAAATTATGTTTTGTGTTTGCAGAATATCAAGATGATGGCACTCTAACTTCTTACCAAACTGTAAGAATTCTGCGTCAAAATATTCTGTGTTATTTCGCAAGACAACGGCAGCAAGGTGTCGTGGACGAATACCAAAAAAACTTGAGGATATGCAAACTCTTTTCAATTTTATTCGCTGTGCGAAAACTGTGTACTGATCATGATAAAACTATTATCGATTTGAATTTATCTTCGGATAATGTTACGTACGTGTGTGGTGTTTTAACCAATATATTTGATCCACGTGAAGCCTGAGGGTGCTGTTTTGTATGTTTCACGTATTTTGTCAATAGTCTGCAGATAAATGTAATGAATTATAGGGGTGTGTTACCTTTTTTCAACGATCTGAAATGAAACAAATAACACAGACCTTTTAAATCAGCCGAACACTGAATGCTATAGAACCTTGTTGATTTGTATATTTTACATTTGGGAAAAACTAAGTAACCGAGGTTTCTCCATTATGCCTTGAAACTCATGTAAATATCGTCCATAAATGATTGAAAAACTCGCATCCAAAACAAACGTGATGATGTGTTTACCTCCTCAGTACGCATTTCACCTAAAAATAACGAGTTGCTTTGTAATAATAACTGTATGCACGAGAACTCCAGAAATCTTTCCACTGCAAGAATATAAACAATTCACTAATTGTAAACCAAAAAAGTGTGAGTACAGTATCACGATACGGAAATTGTTCCTCATTGAAACTTTCATTCTGGTTGGTGAAATTCGGACTAACCCTAACATAAAAAGACACCAAGCAAATGACGACGAGCAAACTAGTAATGTCTTGCATATTAAATTCCATTCTTTTTGGGCATGTACGAGTAAAAAAAATGCAAAATTCCTCCTTTTATTTTCCCATAATTACTGGAAAATACTGTTTTTTCGATAACTTTGCCGAAAATAGAAAAATTTTTCCTAGTTGTCATCTGGCAATCACTGCTAATTAACTAAGCAGGGATGAGATTCTTCCTCTTTGTTGAACCTTACAAACTACTTAAAATTGAAAAAAAACATCGAAAAAACCTACAAATTATCTGTTTGCTTGCCTTTTCTTTTTTAACTCGAAGTGACTTTCGTCCAGACTAAGAGTCACCACTTTTTCCGATTTGATATTGCGCAATATCTCTTTTACCAATACCGAATACTGATTTCATTCAAGGTGAGATTCCGGTTGTGCTCTACTATTCGGAATTGTTGCAGTCTGAATGGAGGTAACACAAGAGTTCTCGATGCCAATACCGATTCTTCTGGATGCGACTTCGTGTTGCGCTTCTATTTCCGGGTTCGTAATAGTCAGCAGGCAGTTCTGTACCTGATGCAATGTAAAAGTGTGGTATCCGTAAAGAATCGCTACGAAATAGCGATTTGATACCGATACAGTGAATATCGACAGATTTACCAATGAAGTATCTGCATCGGTGCAACCTTATTGCTAATTTAGTTAGCACACGTTATAGTCTTGAATACAACTCGTAAATGTTGTACAGTTAAACCCCATTACAATGGTACCTATTAAAACGATACCTCTTACTTAAGGCTCTACCAATAACCTTACTGGATTGGATCGGTGTTTATGATATCGGTAACTTTCGCAAAAATATCGATTACTCTGGAACCGTTTGAGATAACGACAAGTGTTTTGTGGCGTTTTGCTCAGGAAATCACTGAATATCTTTCTAGCTATCTTTTTACTGTTGGTCGCCATTTTAAAATATTTTATCTAATAATTATTTGACTTTTGCAGAATACTACACCTTTGAAAAATTGGGGATGCAATTTTGTGTATTGGTAGTGGTATCGGTAAAACTTCCAGATCGTGGTTAAATTTCTGAGTGTATGCGAAGAAGCCTCATTTATTCAGTTTTTCCTACGTGTGCGAGTGGCTTACTGGTCAGTGTATCTTTCAGAGCATTGAGTGAGGGCATTTGGTTTACAGATGTATGTGGGTGCCGTAAATTAGTGTTTGCGTGTCGGAATTTTTTGTGAATTGCAAAAAATTATTATTTTTAGTGCCAAAGTTTGATCGACTTCCGCCAAACCATTTTAACATGCTCAAAGCTACCTTTTCTTCGGCGCCAATTTCAAACCTCTAGCTAAAAAACTAACAAATTATCTGGCAAGTTGTCACTGTTAAAATACTTGATGGCATAATAGCATATTTGTGCGATTAAAAAAATCCTTTGGTTCTCGGGCCTTTTTGCAAGCCTAAAAAGTCACTCTGTCACCAGACTTTTTATTTTTAATTAAATATGTTTGGCATACTGTTGAGCTTACCACGGAACAGTTTTTAATTTATATCAGAACATTTAAAAAAAAAAGTATCTATAACTCCATCATAAAAGAAAGAAGCCTGAATTTTTAACACTATTGTTCATGAACCAAATATTTTGAATATCACTTCGTTTTTATTTAGACGAAAAAATGTTACCCTCAAAGGGCCTGAGAAGGGCAATTTTAATTTTGAGTTTTAAATTTTAGAGAAATATGGCCAGTTGACTAAAATACAAATAAAATGAAATGCTTGGCTGCCTAGGGCTCAAAACTTTTATCGTCTGTAAACCAATAGCGGAGCCCAGATTTTTGCTGAAGAGGGGGCGACAGAAAAAAAGGTGCGTCGGAACCAAATTCAGCTCTATGAAATGGGGCGCCATGGCATCTGGTGTGGTGGAAACCCCTCCGGCCGCTGCTGTAAACTAAACAATTTTGTTTGTGTGGCTGAACTATTTTTAAAAAATTTGCTTGTGTTCCTTTATTTAGGTCTGCTGTGTTAGTATGTGAATTGGTTGATCTATACATTTTTAAAATTGCACATCTTTTATTTCAGTGGTAGAATTGTTCCTTTGCGTAAGCTTCTTTTGTGTCGGTGTGGGGGGGGGGGGGGGGGGG
>JAHWFP010039789.1:0-10513 GCA_023313725.1 Lithobius niger | reverse complement strand
TTATGTTCCCTTTTTTTAAGGCTGTTTTGTTAGTATGTGAATTGGTTGATCTATACATTTTGAAAATTATACATCTTTTATTTCAGTGGCAGAATTGTTCCTTTGCGTAAGCTTCTTTTGTGTCGGTGGGGGGGGGGGGGGCTAACAATTAATCCCAGGTTTGAGTATTTGTTTTTCAATAACCATATGCTTGAAATTACGCAACGTGCAGACTGCAGAGTCGCATCAAAATTCAATTCATACCATTTTGTAGAGTAGCTTTGTCAGCATTCTTTTATTGGTTTCTTTGTTACAACTTTGGACCACTTGTTGCGTGGCCCCTATCACCTCGGTTCGGTTTTTATTACGGCTGTCCATTACCACATTTCGATACCTTAATATGAAAGCAACGTTTCATTGTTCAGTTTGCAGTAGAATGTTATACTAAAATTATTTGTCTGGGACGAAGGAATAATAATTGATTGAATTGGGCTTGTGCAATAATTGTACGGCCTTAATGGGCTTAGATAAGTTGGATCGTTTTGTATATATTTTAAAGAGAAAGGCTTAATAAAATATTTTCTTTGAAATGAGTCCTATTTTTGGAGTAATGTTAACCAAGCAACAGGGGTCGAATTTCCAAATTTTGATCTGGGTGTAAATTTGCACCCCAAATGTGTTATTGGGTGCAAAAAAATTCGTTGGAGTGCAAAACCAAAATGTAAACCAACACTGTGGTCTCCTATTTTATAGCCATTGAAAATTCTAACATTCAGCGTCTCAATAATATCTACTGTTTTCCTGCATTTTGCTCAAAACTGACTAATTTCGCTATTTAACTGAAAAACCTATACACATAGTTTAATCAAAAGTAGTAAAAAATAGAGTTTAACTTCTTTGTAAGGAATGGTGCCACAGGAAATCTAATTCCAAGCTGTTTAAAAATGCCGCAAATCGCAAGTCTGTAGCATGTGCGGTTCAAAAGTTATGGAAAGTAAAGAGTTGCTTCTGGAGTGCAATTTGCCCCTGTGCATCCGAATATTTCGACCCCTGAAGCAAGTTTACCAAGGTAATACCAAGGCGCTCAATTTTAGAAAACAGCTTTCAGGTAACAAGTTAAAGAAGTATGGCTCGGAGCCAGTGGTGCCTGCAGAGACAATGATTTACTGCAGCCATTAAAGGCATCTTTTCAACTCTTATATGCAGCACTGTAGAATCTTCGAGTAATATAAAGAAAATAGCGGTAAATTTAAAAAACGGATTAATGACAATATCCTGAGAGAACAAATTATTTTTCACGGCAAATTTTAAAACTAAACCGGGGGGGGGGGGCTGTTTGGTGCCGATCCCAAAACGCCTGCTCTTAAAAAATAGTTTGTGTAAACTTTACACTTTGGAATTGACGGAATAGTTTAAATTTAGGCCTACATTCGCTCGAATACTTTCTAAATGTTAAAGGCAAAAAATTGTACCACACCCGCTAAATTCTGCGAGTAGTTGGAATTTCCACCATGAAAATGTTGACTTACCGTCACTTTCAAATGGAACCACGTAAGGTAAACTAGCCAAATCCCAACAAAATTTAAGCTTAAACCATTGACTTAATTCTACGATTTTTTTTAAATAGTGGAATCTCTTAAAATCATTGTCCCTGCCGTAATCTACAATGAACAAGTACTTAGTTCTAGTTGCCGGCACGAAAATATCTACTACCTGTAAATTTCTTGCATCTTCAGGTTTTTCGCTGTGTAGATACGGCCAGCTGCGCTACCCCACTGCACATGCGTCATGTGCAGCCTTCCTTCAAAAGCATTCGGCCCGGGCCGGTCGTCATCTCTTTTCCTCAAACTCCCGTTCAAGACGGCCGCTCCTCTCTCTCTCTCCATCGCCCTGAAGACACCTTTCGCTGACGGAAGATCCTCCGCAGGACGTCATTCAACTTGAAGAAGCCTTCGTTCATAGACCCTTCTCCCTGAAAGCTACCATCAACTTCAAAAGGCCTTCGTTTGGAGACCCTTCGACCTGAACGATGACATTAATATTATGAGAAGGAAAACCATTCGCTCGATGGACATCCATCGACTTTGAAGCCTTCGTTTTCTAACGCTTTGCCCCGAAGGCTACTTCGATCTCAAGAAATCTTCGTTTTGAAACCCTTCACCCCGATGAACGCTTTCAACTAATGAAGCCTTCGTTGTGACCCTTCGCCCTGAAGCTACCTTCAACTTCAAAAAGCCTTCGTTAGGAAACCCTTCGCCCAAAGGACAACATTCAATCATGAAGCCTTCGTTTGAAGACTTTTCGCCCCGAAAGGCTACCTCCAGCCTCAAGAGGTCTTCGTTTGGTAACCCTTCGCAAGGACGGTCTTTACTTGAGAACCCTTCGTCCCGAACTAACTTTAAGACCTTCGCTTGTTGACCCTTCACCCCGAAGGCTACCTCCTACCTTAAGAAGCCTTCCTTGGTGACCCTTCGTCCGTAGGACGACCTTCATCTTCAGAAGCCTTCGTTTGAAAAACCCTTCGCCTGAAGGACAACCTTCAACCATGAAGCATTCGTTTGATGACTCTTCGCTCTGAAGGTAGCCTTCAACCTCATGAAGCGTTTGTTTGGTGACCCTGCGTCCATAGGACAGCCTCCATCTCAAGAAACCTTCTCTTGAAATCTCTTCGCCCGAAGGACATCTTCAACTACATGAAGCCCTTCGTTTGTTTACCCTTCGTCCCAAAGACTACCTTTAACCTCTAGAAGCTTTTGCTTGTTGACCTTTCGCCCCGAAGGTTACCTTCAACTTTAAGAAGCCTTTGTTGGTGACCCTTTGCCCCGTAGAACAACCTTCATCTTAAGATGCCTTCGTTTGACACTCGTTACCTTGAAGAACGATTTCCACAAGGAGCCTTCATTTGATGTCCCTTCGCCCGCACGAAGATCCTTCACCTTACAGTCTGCGCCCAACGGACCTTCGTTCGACGCATCATGGCTCGACATTTGAACCAATCAACACATCCAAGACATGCGAACGATGACACCCTTTGCCTCCCCCTTCGACATACACTCACCTGCTTCTCCACACGTAAGCTTCCAATGATGCCAACCATTGCTGCCAACTTTCAGGCCCTTGGACACCATCCCTAATGCAGCCCTCTGAAACATCCTTCACTGCCGTGTGTCCCTCTCAACTGCAACCCAAATCCATCACGGCTGGTTGCACCTCGCCGTGTTTCGTCGCAGTTCCCGGAATGTCACATGGCACTACTACCACCCAACTGTTCGTCAACTTGCTGCTGATATCCTCGTCTACTGAAGCCTTGCTGACCATTATCACAGCTTCTTCGGGCCTTTGCCCTTCAACGCCTCTCGTCCGTCACCAACAATCATCGTAGCTCCTTTGAACTTTCCTTCCTTGCCTGCTGTCCCTCACCACCACTTTCGCAGCTCCTTCGGACCTTCGTCCTTCACAGTTGCTGTCCCTTGTCAACATTCGTTGCAGCCACATTGGTCCTTCATTCTTCGCTGCTTGCTGCAGCTCCTTCGGACCCTCGTCTTTTGATGCCTTCTATCCTTGGCCAACATTCATTGCAGCTCCTTCAGACCTTAACCCTCCACAGCTGCTGTCCCTCGTCGACAATCATTGCTGCTTCGCTGTCCGCTGTCCTACGCCAACCAACATGCAGCTCCCTCACACATTCGTCCTTCAATGCCTGCTGTCCCTGATCTTCTATCACCTTCACATTATGCTTCGTCAGCAGTGCATCCTTCGCCACAAACGATCCTTTGTTCCTTCGCCGATCTTCCATCGCCCTCAAGAGGGACCAGCTAGCTTCCAGCTGCTATGCTTCCTTCACCAACGGATCCTACGTTCTGGTTCATCCTTCGCTCCGTAATTGATCTTCCATCAACTTTTCACTTGCCATTAACCTCTCGCTTACCATCAAGCTTTTATCAGCTGTGCGTCCTTCGACGTCGGATCCTACGCCACAAAAGTTCCTTCGCTCTTTCGTTGACCTTCCATCAACTCCAAGCTTGGCTACCAAGCCACCATTGACTACGCATCCTTCGCCAACGGATCCTTCATTCTGGTTCCTTTGCTCCTTCGTTGATCTGCTATCAATTTCACTCGAACCATCCAGCTTCCGTTAACTCGGCATCCATCGCTCAACAGATCCTTCGTTTAGGTTCATACTTTGCCATAAAATATCTTTCGCTCCTTCTTGTTATTAAATCAACTTTAGGCCTTGCCCACTCCCATCTGTCGTTCGGCAGATGCCTCGTTCATCTCTCTCAGCACCATGGCCGATACTTCGCACCTTCACCGATCACTGACTACTCCCAAACTTCGTGCATTGCAGCCTGCTGTCCCTTGCCAACATTCAGAGCAGCTCCCTCCGACCTCCGCTCTTTGCTGCTGCTACCCTCACCATCAATAATCACTGCATACCTTTATCTTTTGCTGGCAGCTGTTTGATAGTATTTCAAATGATGTACTTTAAATACTTAAAAAAAAAATCTTGGCCCAACTTAAAAGATAGATGTTATTAACTTCACTTATGTCCGACAGCACCTAAAAAGGAAGCTGCGTCTTGAGCAATTTTCCTGTAAAATAAGTGCGAATGGGAAGAATTTTTTTAATTTGATTATGGGGCACTAAGGAATTTTCCATCTAATTATTAGTGCTCCATAATCAAGTAAAAAAAAAAGATTTCCATCTATTGGATAGATTTACAGTAGGTAAATATTTTTCGTATTGAGTAAACTGAACATTTTCAGCACTCGGCACAAACAAATAGTTGTTGAACAATAAGAATGGTGTTCTTCACAATGCACGCAATATTAAAAGAGCACTCGGACAATGTTTATGAAGAAGTAATGTTTTTATTTCTTGTAAAAAAAATGAAATGGGCAGGGCTGAGAAACGACCAATCAAAAGGCCTTAAATCTTACTTATTTGTGCTGTTTCATTTTGATCTTGAGCAAATACATTTTTGGTTCTACGTCTTTACTGTGCTAATACATGGTTACGTCAGTCACCAATCCTACTGACTGAAATGTGAAATGTGTCTGAATTTTAGCCTATATTGACTGAATTATAACCCTAGCGTTGGGACAATCAAATTGTTAACTTAACTGTACCAATGAACCAAAAGGGAACTGGTGGCTTGGCTTAAATTTGATTACCTGGCCGCAACATGACTGATAGGCCTACTTACTGGCAATGCACGAATCTAAGGTGGATTCAGCTGACGTGTAATCTTTTAAACATAGATTTTATACGAACAAGTTAAAAATTGGGCCGATCTTAGATTTGTAACCTTGAGTCAAGTCTTCTGATTTTGTTTCACATTTTGAACTTAAAGCCAGTAAGTTTCACAGTTACACCATATTCCCAATGATATACTTTAAAGGAACAGATCATCCAGGCTTCGTTTCAGACTCTCAGTATGTACGATCGACTTCACTAAATTAAAAACTGGTCAATACATAACACGTGAGAATAAGCGAGGCTTTTCTGTCTTTTCTCATTTTGAAGTTCATCACTATCTTTATTTACTTCTGTAGCACTTCATAAGACAAATTCAAAACACGTGAGTTTAGCACACCCGTAACTTACAAATGGTTTTGATAAGACGTCGGCACATTTTTATCTCATTCTTGGCATGTGTCTCTGCTCAAAGTCAGTGTCGTGCTCAGTCGACGGTACTCTGAAGAAGGGTTACAATATGTTGAAGTTATCATTTATGTACTTTTATCAAGTCACTAAGTTTTACTGATTAAACTTTGTTAATGATATGTGGTAGGATCAAATTCGTCACCTTGATTCGGTTCCGTTTTGGCAAATGGTAAGTCTATGCCAGATGTGCTTTTATCATCAGCTTTTAACATCGGCCAGTAAGCAGTAAACAATTACCAGGAGAAGGATACACACTGTCAGTTTCAATATTAAATTAGCCTATCTGCACATTGATATCGTTTGTATAAACAAGAACAGTATCCAAGCACCTGACTGTAAGCAGCATCAAATTACACGAACCTCACAATTACATTTACACAATCAATTTCCATTCATAAAATAAACATAACCTACACAGTTAACATTCAACGCTGAGACCTTGACAAACCTTAGCTGCTTGGGTTTCGATTTTGGACGTGATCGAGTTAAAACTATCGATATCGATTAAATTTGTACGGACTTAATCCTTGTGTTTTTATAAAACCAACTGCCATACAAAATATGAACTTAAAAAATATGAAATCAGCGCTGCAGTTTAACCAAAGGTTTCTTTTGTGGCATGAAAATTATTTGTTTTAATTTCGGTGTAAAATATTTGAAAAATTAGTGGAATCATCTGATGGTAATGACGAACAGCATGGAAAAGGAGAAAAAATTTGAATAGACAGCGCCAAAATAAGGTGTGGGAGTGTGTGCAGCGATTGCAGCAAGTTTCAGGGAGAAATAACGTAAAAATACACCACCAGAGTGGGAAGGGAGGAACGATGCTGCAAGAGAGGGGTAGAGCCTAGCTTTACACGCAGTCAGGCTGGGAGCACACACCACATCATGTGGAAGGGGGTTCCAGTGGTTAATCACCCTATGGTTGTAAAAAAAGACACGAAACAAGGTTCGGTCGTACAGTTTGTGCAGTTTAAGAGGGTACCCCTAGTGTACCCGTAAGCCGCCGTCGTTAGCCGCTGCATTTTATGAGTCAGCCGAACAGCCGCCGAAAAAATTAGGCTACAGCCATACATTTTTAAGCTGTAATTAAAACAACACTCCACAATCGTAAAATTACTTGCAACTTGTCTCTATTGCCAAACTGCTCGACTGTTTTGTGTTTCATAGTTTCCGAAACCAGATCTCTTGCCAGCATCTTACGAGCGCCATGTATTTGTAGGGTTATTAGCATGTATGGTTACTTTCGGTTTCATTTTAAGGACCAAGTAATTATGTCGGGAAATGCATGTGATGTGGCTTGCTTCTTTTTAACTGCCCTAATTTGAAGGTAGAGATTTTTTCCCTATCACGAATTTAACTTTTTTTTTCATTTGTCACTAACATGACAATGCATTCTCCTCCCCACCATCAAAAAAATATTAATTTCCCCACATTTGTAATTTTGTAGTGTGCAGAGTATCTGATACTTCCAACTGTACTATAACTTTATTGTTATTGGTTATGCAACACAAACCATATTATTTTTTCGTTCACCTTGCACAAATTTTTGCCTTTCATCCCCAAACGAATTAATTTTTTTTTGTCGCCCATTTTAAGTAACCACCACTTGTTTTGATGAACTTGGATAAGGAAAAGACAACTTAAAACGGGTAGTGGGACGATACTATGAATTAAACCTTGGTAAACAGCAAACAATATTCCTTAAATTTGTAGAAAAAAGTGAGGTTCAAGTCACCCCATTGTCCCTCCTTCCCCCGAACAATAGCTTGTGTTCGATACATCCTTGTTCATAAATCGTTAAATCAACCTTTTGCTTTTTTCTACAGCCATCACATCAACAAGATCCTTAATCCGTAGAGTGATAACGATGCAGTAACTTGTTGAGACTTCAGTTGCACATCATTGTGAACAATTAAAAGTAACACTGTCGGCCAGTGAAAAGTTTGTTTGAGGTTGATGAACCAAATTAAACGACTGGAGTTTCTGCTTAAATCCTAATTGAAAAACCAAAGGACGCCAAGACTTTAATTTTGGAGGCCTCAGGCCTCATAATTGGGCGGCCAACATGATTGAGTGACTTGGTTATTTCCTAAATACTGGCTTCGTGAGCCTGGTTGAATTGTTTCATTCAGCAACAAGCAACTATCGCCAACAATACAGAATAAACGATGTCGTGAAATAGGTTACTGTTGTATAATGTTGATTGTTATCGCAAATTTTGTGAAAAGCTTTCGTTTGCGAATAAAAGTGCTTGCAAGCCAAGAGCTACAAAAATGAATGACTTAAGTAAATAGTTGGTTTTAGTTTTTTTTTTTAAATACTTCTAAATATCATTAACACAGAAACATTTTGACAGCTGAAAGAAAAGTGGCGTGCAAATTCATATGCGTTAAGCATAATGTAACAGAAATTTGACATTAGAAAAAGGGTCTACTTTCACACAGAAAAATTAGCGGTACAGTAAAACCTCTTTATTACGAACTTTAAGGGGACTGATAAAAATGTTCTTATTAACCGCAGTTCTTATTAAACGGACAAGAAAAATTGGACTGCAACTTAAAAAAAAATGTAGCCTACCGGTATACGGTATTTTCTTTTCATTCGTCCTTGACTTTCGCGTTTGCGCAAACGGACAAAACTCTTATCACTTCCCAAGATGGAGTCAACTAGCGATTGATGTTTTGCGTGAAACGAAACAAAATTCAAGGGGGAGGAAAAAAAACCGTCACGAACAGTAAATTCGTAAAATACAAGCTACAATTGTAAATATTTGTTCGTCTTATCCGTACTTTCGTATTAACAGAGTTCTTTATAGCCGTATATATTTAGTGCTGACTGAGTAGCTGACCAACCAAAATCTTGAAAAAAGTTCTTATTAAGCGGGAATTGTTGTTATCAGAGTTCTTATTAACGAGGTTATACTGTAATTTATAATTAAGTTAACACCGGAGGGGGTGGGGAATCTGGAAAGCAACAAAAAAAAAGAGGAACAGTAGGCCTTTCAATTAATATTGCCTAGTACTTATTGTGGGACACATTGAGACAGCTTGAATAATGCGATCATGGCAATTCCAAGAAATTACCGGCTTACTCATAAGAGTCAAAGGATGCGCTGACACTGATTGAATGAGCGAAGCGAACAAAAATCAGCATTCGTTTAGTCTTAAGACTTGATGTCACATGTTCACTAAGCATAACCAGAACAAAAGGTTTTCAAAGAAATTTACTTTGCAGGTGCACGAACATACAAATGATAGACCAATTTTCCAACAATGCGTCCAACGCCACCCGGGCATCTAGTTATAAAATAATTCCATGTGCACGAAATGAAAAGGACACGTTGCGAATGGAGTTGATTTAATATTTTTTAAGTTCATATTTTGTTCTCAACTGGTTTCGATAAAGAGAGTGCTTTCTCTACGCAGTTATATGGTACTGTAGTTAGCGACACCAATAAACAATTATTGTACATCACCCAAGGAGATACCCATTCCTTCAAACACATCCATAGGTAAAGGATCAGAAATTGTGTTCCTTAATTTGGCTTCAATTTAACATGTGCCACTGTTAGGCTACACAATGCTTTCAGCACAATATGTCAATAAAACAGTCACTCTTGGCAATACCTGTAGTTTACAATACATAACTTAGTTTTAAATAGGCCCCGTTCAGACTAGTTTTTCACACGCTAATACCCTGTAGCAGAATCTGCGCGATGCGCAATGATACGCCGCGGACAGTTGAAGGCCGCCGTGGACAAACTTTGGCCAAATTTCTGCCGTTTTGTCAATTTTTCATCGATTTTGACATTCCGGTACACTATTTTAATCGTCTCGACGAGACCTTTCCGTTGGTGGAGTAGGCAGATCAACAGGAAAAAAGCACTGAAACGTTATTCAATAAATATGTGGGTAACCCTATGATAAAAACAGATTAGTTGCAGAAAGTTTTTTTCTGACAATTGGTGTCGCAGACAGTTGCAGAAAGTTCTTCTTCTGGGCTAATATGCTGGAGGAAAATTGTTTCACCAACGATGAAGAATATTCATTTGTGTACAAACGCATATCTTTCAGATGCCTATGCGGATTAGAGAAGACCACGTAGCAAATACGGACACGCAGAGAATGGCACTGTGATGTGACTGAAGGGAAGTAGCAGCTTTTGTGTACTACCTTCTAGAATGCATTTGTTATATTTTATAAGCACGGAATACCTTGCATTCTTTTACTCGAAAAAACAATGTGCTTGGAACGTTTAGAAAATATTACCTCGGTACTTTTTCTGATGCCGATGCCTGCCTGTGTGAACAATCTTGACATTTTTAGTAGTTTCTAGGGATGCACCGAATATTCGGTATTTGGCCAAAAATTCAAGTATTCGGCCGAACACTGACTTCGGCCGAATACTGATTTTGGCTGAATAGTCACATTCAGTATTCGGCCGAATACGATTTTGGCTGAATAATGATATTCGGTATTCGACCGAATAGTGATTTTGGCTAGTCACATTCGATATTCGGCAGAGTACCGATTCTGGCCGAATAATGATATTCGGTTTTCGGCCGAATAGTGTTAAGATTTGTTGGCATTCGGCCGAATATTTTTTAGTGTATGTTTATGATGCAATTGTGTTAATGTAAGCATGTTTAGCTAAGCATTTAGTTTTTTGTTTGTGAGGAATTGTCTTCTTACATTTCTAAAACAAGGAAAAATGGAATTTGTTCAAATTACAGGTATTCGGTTAAGTATTCAGCCGAATAATTCGGTATTCGGCTGAATATTTAAATTATTTGGTGGCGAATGTTCTGTATTCTGTATTCGGTTGTATATGTAGGTATTCGGCAAGTTGAGTATTCGGTTATATA
>JAHWFP010039788.1:8623-33890 GCA_023313725.1 Lithobius niger | reverse complement strand
AAATTGGCTAGGCTTGACGAAATTGAAAGAGAAAAATTTGCAAGGGAGGCAGAGCTAGAACGAGAGAGGTGGGAACGGGAAGATAGATTAACGAGGGAGAAGCAGGAGCATGAGCTGCGTATAAATGAAAATGCTAGGCAGCATAAAGATGAAATGCAGGCAAGAGAGTTGTCCTTTAAGCAAGATCAATTAAAGGTAAAAACAGAGTCTGTACAACAAGAAAAACGTTATGACATGTCGAAGTTGTGCCAACCCTTCAGGGAGAAGGAAGACAACATATTAGTTTTCTTGTCTGGTTTTACTAGAATTTGTGATAGGATGGGCTTTAACAAAGAAGAGTGGCCTTTCAGATTGTTATCTTTGTTAACAGGGAAAGCGCGGGAAACACTCATGCGTCTTTCTGATGATGACTTTGCAAAGTTTGATCTGTGTGTGAAAGCTCTTAAAGTAAGATTTAATGTTACAGAGCAGTGTTTACATAACCAGTTTAGGTCAGCAAAAAAAACTGATAAACAAACGTACTTAGATTTTGCTCACACTTTGACAACACTGGGTACTGAATGGGTTAAGGAACTTGATTGTGGGGATTCTTTCCAAAAATTGTTCCAGCAGGTATTAATAGAGGATTTTTTGAATAAGGTACCAAGTCCGATAAGGGTATGGCTTATTGATAAGGGCAAACAAGAGTCTGTTTTGAACTTAGCTTCGCTTGCAGACGATTACTGCGCTAATCGCCAAGAAGCAGTTCTAAGACAGGGGAGTGGTTCTGACAATGGAAAAGGCGGACCACAGGGCGGAAATAATTACCGTGGAGGAGGTAACAATGGTAATGGTTATGGCAGGTATCGGAATGGTAATGGTTATCAAGGTAGTCAAGGTAACAGAAACAATGGAGGCAACCAAGGGAATGGTACTAGTAACTATGGGAACAGTAACAATGGTAATGGTAACAATAGCAATAGTACTAGAAATGGTTCAGGTAATAATGGTACGAGCAATGGTACTACAGCTTCGGCTTACAATGCGCAAGCAAGGCCGCAAGCTTACGACAATAATCAGTCTGGTAGGAGAGCGCCTTTAAAGGCGGACGAGCCACGTAAGTGCTACATTTGTAGCTCGAGCTCGCATTTGAAAAGGGATTGTCCCAACAATGGTACCAAAGCATCAGTGGGAAATGTATGTACTCAATTGCCTAGTGTACACAGTGGAAAGGGACGTTAGCTCTTTTAAAGGTAAAAGTGGTACACAGTCGGTGGAAAGCCAGTTATGTAAGAAATGTACAATTAATGGAAAGCCTGGTAGTTATTTGCTGGATACAGGTGCATTTATGGATGTGGTTTCAAGTAAAATGGTCGAGCCTAGTTCGTTCACAGGGAAACGAGTTGTTTTGTCGTCAGTTGTAAGTCAAAACGTGACAGACTTTCCTGTGGCAAAGGTAAAGTTGGCTACAGAAAATGGATACATTATGCTGGAATGTGGTTTGTCGCCATTTTTTAAGGACGAAACGTACGACTTTCTGCTTAGCCAAAAGTCTTACGAAAAGCTACATAAAATTGAAACAAAGGTAAACAAAACACGGACTGCGATAGCTAGGTCGAAGACGGGTATCAATGGACAGAAAAGTAACGAAGAGCAGGCTGCAGATCAGTTAATTGATGGTGATGTATTGGAGGGTCTTTTTAAAGTTGAAGAGGAGGAAACGGGGGAAAGTGTTAGAAATGTTGCAAGTGAAAATAAGGTGATTGCTGAAATTAGTGTCAAGGTCGAAGATAATGGCCTTGCACAAAATGATACAGTTGTCCAGTCACAACACGTTTTAGTCAATAAACAAGCTAGTGTTGTGGCAGGCTCTGTAAGGAGTACGGAAAATTGTAAAAAGGTTGTAAGGAATGGAACTGGAGGTTTGTTGACAGCAGGAATTCAAGACTTGTTAGCTGTTATAGCTGAAGTTTTAATGCAAGGGCAGGTGCTTGATCCTGGGTTGGAGGGATGTCAAGTGGCAGCTGACATTGAAGGTACATCTTTTTTTTGGAAGGATGATGACTTACGTAGGAAATGGGCAGCAGCAAATGGCACCAAATTGGGTGATCAGGTAGTGGTACCTGAAATGCTTACGGAGCAACTGGTAAGGAGGGCACATGTTAATGCCTATTTTGGGCACATGGCCACGGAAACGTCCATTGCCGGGTTGCAAGAAGTATTGCATGAACCAAGAATGTGTGCACAATGTAATAATTGGATAGAGTGGTGTGAAATCTGTAAGAAATATAGAAAAGGTGTGAGGAAGGGAGAGGACGAAATGATTTTAATTCAGGTTGTGGCAGAGCCTTTCATCAAGGTGGAATTGGATTTCGTAAAGCCTTTCAAAGTGACGTCTGACGGAAATACGCATGTCTTAAAGGTGTGTGGTAGGGCGACTAGGTATCCTGAAGCAAGGGCTGTCAGGGAGGCTAACTCACACACGGTAGGAAATGAAAGCTTAACGATTAGTTCAAGGGTTGGGTTCTCTGTGGAACTCCAATCGATTCTTGGAAAACCGTTTGTTTCTAAACGGGCTGCTTGTTTCTTGAAAGAGTGTGAAATCGGCCTTGTAAATAGTAAGCCTTATCATTCGCAGTCTCAGGCTGTAGAAAGGTTGAACAGAACGAGGGTAGACTGTAGCAGGGCTTTGGATTTGGAGTATCCTGACAAAGGGAATGATGTTTTAGCTCCAGCTAAATTTGCAAGTACGTCTACTTCTTGTGAGACGGCAAACTTTACTCCTGCGGAGTTAGTTTACGGAAGTAAGGTGAGGTTAAAGAGGGAAATTGCAGATGGAAAGAGGGAAAGATGGAAAGATGAGATTGCACAGGTGACTACTAGTATTGAGGTTGGAGTCAATGTCATGGTAGTGGAAGGACAGAATGGAGTGGCAGGTAAAGAGTTATACAGGCGATCTCAGGTGTGGGATTCAGGAGGGAAACCTGGGAATGTCACGAGCAGACAAGTTAACGAGGAAGCTATTGGTGGCCCTCTGTCTGCAAGGGTAAGGCACAAGTGTAGGTGCCTAGTTGTAGTGAAAGTGGAAGCAAAATCAGCTTTACTGGTTATAAACACGAAAAAAAGAGTCAAGTCTAGGTTAGGTTTGACTGGTGATGGCTTGCACATGTTAAACAACTATGCAAAGTTGGTATTGCCTTTAGCTGTCAGTGTGAACAAAGGGGCACCAGACAAAGTGGGAGGGGGTAGTAGTTGCGGTAAAGCTTTTCACAATCTGCAGTGGGTGCTTGCTTCTCCCAAGGTGTTGTTGAATGCTGTGTCTGACGAAGTTTTCTTGGTGTTGTTAACATGCAAGGTTTACAGTGTTATTGTTAGCATTGTTTGGAAATGTGTTGCATGTTTACTTTTTTGCTGGGAAAAGGGGGACAAACGCCCTAATGCTAGGTGTAGGGGGGTTTGCCATGGCAAAAATGTGTTTTCTCCAGTGGTGAACAGTACTTTTGAGTTGGATCCAGGGAGGTGGATTGTTGTGTGTGGTATTTTGTGGTATGGTGTGTTTAGGGTGGCAAGAGAAGTGATGGAGCGAAAAGAAAGTTTTTTTGAAGGCTTTCTTGTGGTGTGTTGTAAGCATAAGTGGATGGATTGCTCGTTAAAGAGAGTTTCCTGAGTGCTGCAGAGTGTAAAATTGGTGTGTCGTATTTGGTGTGTCAGTGGGGCCGTTTGGTATTGAGATGGTCCTGTTGCCGGGTTGTGGATGTGGAGTGGTGTTGTGGAGTGCAGTGGTGTGTAGCAATGTGCAGAAGAGTGCAGTGGTGTGCAGCAGTGTGCAGAGGTGGCGGTGTGCAAAATGTGTTGTGCAGTGTTGGTGTGTTGTGCAGTGCAGCCAAAGTGCGGTGGTGTGTTTGTGATCTGAGGGTTGGAGATTGTTCTTTGCCTTCTGTGCATCATTCCTGCATCGCTAGTGGCCTGCACTTACCGTGATTTGTTGTGGACGAATCACAGCGTTGGGTTGGAGGTGTAAAGTTGCCATCTCTTGCTTGCTGACTGGACCGTAATTACCTAATGACTGTAATTAGGGCTAATTATGTTGTTCTACTCGAACGAAGAAGGAAATAGTTACCAACTTTGGAATGCCGGGTTTTTCGCTACATTTCCACGTACGAGACACGTGCGTTCCTTTGACTGAAAGTGTTTCCATATTTTGAGAGAGAACGAGCCCTTATATTGAAGATGGTTTGGCGCTAAGGGAGGTCTTTCCCAACAAGAACGCAACAAGGACAGAACTCTATGTACGAACTGTCTTGTTGGACAATTTCTCGATTCATGTGCGGATTGTTAAATGTTTATTTTTGTAAATTGCGTTATGTCTAAGGAAGAAGTAAAGAAGTTTGAATTTAACAAGTCTGCAGTGAACCCTTGAAATTACAATTTTTAGCTTACTTGTTTTTTTTTTTTTTAGTACACACCAAACACGTGGAATGTGCACGCTACAACTCTTGCTGATCAACAACGCACAAATAATCAGTGTAAAGGATGGAACAACACATTTTCGCGTCAGTGGGACAAACATCTGTAATTTTGAGCCCCTTACAGCCTAACCTTGTACTGAAACAACTTCAAAACTAAATGACTAAATTCAGGGCCGGATTAAGGGGGGTGCTTTGGGTGCTGAAGCACCCGGGCCACAGGCCTCAAGGGGGCCTCACAATCACGGGAAAATAAAGCAGGTACTATTTTAGGCTGCCCAAAGTTAATTAGGTGGTTCTCAGGAGCATTTTTTCTTAGCGCATGAAACATTTTAGATGACACTGTCTTAAAAAAATTGCAATTACGAATCAACTCTTTCACCAATCTCTTCCTGGAGCCGATGACCAGATGTGCTTTTTGCTCCATTCACATGATCGCCTTGAAACGAATCTAAGGGCTGTTCAGAGGCTTAAGTAAAAACTTGGATGTAAAGAAAGACTTTTGTCAATGTGCAACATTTGTATGCTGCACCAGGCATTAAAACATTTGTATTACACTTCATAACAATATATAAATAACTGAAGTTTTTTGTTTGATAAATAAAATAAAAAACATGCACGCATCTGAAAAATCTCGGCTAAAAGTAAAATAAAAAAAAAACCCACCCGTTAATTTTTTTAGCCAGTCCAGAGAATCACTTAATTAATGTTTAGCAGCTTTAAATTAAAAAAAAAATACTTTATGCTGTTTTTTAAAAAAAATATATTGTTAAAAAAATTCTTTTTTGAAGGACGGGGTGGGGGGGGGGGGAATAGGGCCACATTAAAACTTTAGCACCAGGCCTCTACAAGGTTTAATCCGGCCCTGACTAAATTCCCCAACTGCTTTTACTTTCTGATATTACCAAGGCATAAAAATGTTCCTTGTTTCTTGGAATTGGACTTCAAATTATAGTTCGTTTCGTTCAATTCTCTAATCCGTTTTTATTTGTGTGCTTTCTCAGCAATGAGTATAAGGATACGAGCTGTAGTGCGTTTTTCAATTGTCGGCTTAAGGCACTTTGCCAGCAAAGAGCTGCTGAAGACATCGACATTGCCACTTTTGTCAGGGGGATGGGCCACAACATTCGAAGACGAGCTGCTGATACTTAAAGTGAACTAGCAACACTTTTGTTTTAAAGCAAGTGATTATGAAGGATTTTTAATTCGTCTAGCTAAAAAAAATAATAATAATAAGTAAGCTAGTAAGCTAGGGAATAGTAGTTTTTTTCTTGGGATTTTTTCCGGGGTTATTTTATTTGTCGGATATTTTGTCCGGGGTTATTTTTTCTGTGAATATTTTTTCCCGGATTTTTTTCCTGTGATATTTCTTTCGGGATTCGGGGTTGTACATTCCTTCTTGATTTGGAAGGCTGCGTTTTTGAAATGCGTGTTAAGCTCGCCTACAGTAAACATGAGTCTGCTTTTGCGACCACGCCTAAAGCTTTCCGTTGGTAATACGGAGAAACGGGCGCCATTTTTAAAAACTACCATAGGGCCTGCTGCTACAATACGCAAAACCACGGCAACTGCGCATACGCATGCTCACACGCACGCACGCACATGCACGCATGCGCACTACACGCATGCGCATACGCATACGTTATACGCATAACCAACTGCGTGTCTTCGATAATATAACCGGTGGTTTAACCGGCCACTGTTACTTTAACTAAGTTACGACTTCCTTTTTACAATAAGGGCTTGTTTACGCAACGAGACCTTCTCGCTCGCCAAAAGCTATTTGCTAGGCAACCGTTATTTATTTACGATTAATTTCCCGTTTCTATTAAATGATTGCGGTAATAAACAACAAATTAAATGTATTATAAATAACAACACGGACAAAGAACAAAGTGCAACAGTCATTTTAAACATTGCTACAACATGGTTGCCATTTCACGCTATTTCCAAAATTTGCTATTCTCGCTGAAAAAACAGCTTCTAGCAGTGATCAAACGACGGTAGAATAAATAGCTACTCGCAGCGAGAATTCAAAATCCAACATGGCGTCCATTTCGGAGTTATCGATTCGAAGACAAACCTTCGAATGCCGGTATTCAGGAATGTGTCCGTCGTCGTGTACTGCAGTAAAAATTGTTTTCTTGTTGTCATAAATCGACGCTGTCATGTTGCAAGCATCGTACGTCGTGTCGCGAGGCACGTGGAGAAAATCTGCGTCCGCGTTGTTGTCATGGATACTACGTATAGACAACTTGAAAGCCGCATTCTCCGGTAAAGGCGAGAAGCCGCCAGCAGATTTATAGTACTGACCCAGTAAAAACTAGTAAGCGAGAAAAATGTCCTTGAGTAAACGCGCCCTAAAAGTGAATAGTTTGAGCGAGTTAGTTCATTGTCAAACAAAATTATTTTAACAAGCTATTTTCACTGCAGCAGAGCACAGACATTCGCGTCTGCAAGAGTCTGTCCCCGATTAAAGTTAAGTGCAGTTTTAGTTTAGCAATAAATGCTTTTTGGAGAAATTCAATGATGCCATACATTGAATCCGTTCTACTTGACACCAGATTAACTTCATTTATTAAAAATAACTCTTGTTTAATGCACCAAGAGTAGAATAAGTATTTGGTAATAGTTATCAATACTATAAATTATCTAAATTACTTCATGCCTAATCAAAATAGTATGGGCTGATCGTTAGATTAAATAAAAATAGAATAAGCTGTATGATTTTCGCTTTAGTAACGGGTGCAGGTCTCCAAACCACATTTTTTTTTTCGTAACAAGTCGTCAAGCAAGTTTTCATAGCAAGGCATCAAAATGTCAGCTGCATTTGCAGGTAGGCAAAATATGTAAAATTCATTTGGAGATAGAATTTGTTGTGTGCCTAGGTAATCTATCATTCGTGAAATCTGCCTACCCCAAAACAAAACTTGTTAAGGATTCCCACCAAGCTTTTCGGCCGTGTAAAGTCGTGATATCAAACGCCAAGCTTTTTCGCCAAGCTAATCCCACCGAGTAATAGTTCGAAGGTTAAAATTGAAGTCTTAGTCGGCTGGATTATCTTGGAGAAAGAGCTTGGCGTTTGATATCTGGTCCCTTTCCTTTTTTTTTTGTTGGCTTTCGTTACATTTTGAGGACAGCAGTCACCTTTTTTATATGATAGCATTTCATATTAGTAATGAAGACGAACGTATTTATTTAATGTTCAGTTTGGCATTGTTGCATAATAACAATGTTTAAAACAATGTAAAGCAATCAATTTGATCATTTGGAGCTTCCTAACCCCTGAACTACTTGACCAATTAGAAAGGTTCATATTAAAAGGGCACATCTCCATAGCAATACCTATAAAATGAGCTAAGAACCAGCTTTATTCACCGCATGGAAGAATTTATTTTCGTGATACAAAAAAAGCGTTACCAGTAGTAGTAAGAAATTAGGCAAATATCAACGTTATTGACGTCGTTTTTTCAACAAGAAAACGGTAAGCTGTGTCCGACATTAATAGTGACTTTTATGCTGTCAGGCAACCAAAGTCTCCCAATCCAACAAGTTTCAGCCTTTTCTGTCGCATTGTTATTTTTCCTCACATGGCTGAAAACAGCCAAACTCCTTTTGCTGTAAAGACACAAAGTGTATCTAGTGGTCGCCATGGTCATATATATATTTTGTCTGGATGTTATCGTTTTGTCTTGGCGGGCGACACACTAGCATGTGTCTTGATACTATATAATTTGTTCACATTTGCAACACGCAACAACCTCTGCAGATCATGTAACAGAGAACACGGATTTCGCTCCCCATTTGACAAAGATAGCCTTTCACTATACCGTATCCTCTCTTTAAATACGGCGTTAAAGGGATATACCTCCCAGCGCCATTTTTCTCGATCCTCCACATCAAGTACGGCCCCAAAGGTCTATTTCCTTACCGTTAGTCTTTCCCTTGCTAAAAATCCTTTTTTAAATGTGGCGACTAGGAGATTTTCTGTTGAATATAATGAAACTTGATTTACTAACGATCCGTCACTAAATGATGCATTGCGCGCGTACAATAATCATGACGTTTCATCTCTGTGTGTACATCTACTAATTTTCTAATAATTATCATGGGATCAAAAATCTAATAGACTAATGCGGTAAAAATTAAAATTAATTATTCCAATAGATCGCCGAAGCAAAATTATAAGACACTAGTCTAGAAAAATATAAATTTTGATTTTAAAATACGAGAATCATTCCGGTTTTTGACGACACAATCAATGGGTTCACGCAGGCTGGACTATTAGGCGCAATGCCAATTGAGACAGTAGCTATGTTTTTCACTGCGAGGAACGAAGCTACCGTCTCAGTTGACCTTAGCTGTGGTAAATACGCTGATGTGATCGTCTCGTGGGTGGTGTGAGGCAGGCGGAAGGTTATAAGGCAGGCGGTATGTTGCTTTAAAGCGGGTTTACGCAACGACAATTGCCTCGTTCACTAGCGGTTACTTCATTAACACTAAACCTGCTGGCTTATTCTCGCCCTTACATTCGGTTTTCGAGTTGTCTATACGTAGTAACCATGGCAACATCGCAGACGTTTATCTTCTCCTCGTGCCTCGCGACGCGACGAACAATGCATGAGGCATGACAGCATCGATTTATGACAACAATTGAAAACAATTTGTACTGCAGCACAAGACGGCGGACTGATTTCTGAATGCCAGCATTCGGTGGTTTGTTTTCGACACGGTAACCGCGAAATGCACGCCATGTTGGATTTTGAATTTTCTCTGCGACCAGCTATTTATACTACCGTCGTTTGATCACTGCTAAAAGCTGTTCTTTGATCGAGAATGGCAAATTTTGGAAACAGCCTGAAATGATAAATATGTTTTAGCAATGTTTAAAATGACTGTTGCACTTCGTTCTTTATCCGTGTTGTTATTTATAATACATTTAATTTGTTACGTATTACCGCATTCATTTAGTAGAAACTGAAAAGTAATCGTGAATAAATAAAGGTTGACTAGCAAATAGCGTTCGGCGAGCGAGAAGGTCCCCTTAGTAATATTTGAGAATTTTTTTGCCTGTTTGTATACTCGCGCCATGAGCACTCTTTTAACTAGGAAACAGGCTTTGGGCCTATTGTAGGCGGAGCGAACATTTCAAACTTATATTTAGTTTTTATTTTAATGACGATACCACATTTTGTTAATGCTCGGACTTGTCATGGTTGCAGGTTTCTAGGTTCGAATCTCCATTATGCCCTTATCCATGTTGAACGTCTTACTCCTTCGTAGTCATCTAGTATCATAAGGTTCAAAATTGAGCTAGTACATATATAAGTGCTTTAGTTTGCTTCAATTCTGCATTAATTAAAAAGCAAATACCTGTTTGAATGAATGTAACAGAACCATGTGAAACATGGTAGCCATTATGGACATAAGCACCTTTAAAAGATTGAAAGATATTACCGCATTGAATCATGACCAGTTAAATTACAGAGGCACCTCGACCTGGCTATACTAATCGAATACGCATTTCGTATTTCATCGTTTCACGCATTTTCGTTTTAAGTCATCGGGACGATAATACGGCAAGAGGAGAAAAGACTTGAACTGATTCGTAGTTAAATCACATGCTTATTCTAAATCTGTGTGTGTTTTAAACTTTGTATTTTCAGATATGTGGTACAACAACAGTGATGATGACGACCTTCAGGTATTTAATTTATGACATATTATACTAGGATTGTAATTTTAATGTTTATTCTGAAAAAAAAAAATAGTGATTAGAAATTGACCAAAAATCGTATTGTGTACGCGGTTTAACTTGAGTCCTACAGGTATTGTATGGGCGGCTACGTTTTCCTGGAGGGGGCGGCATTAATTGACGGCCGCCATTGTTTTTGTAACCATCGTGGATATCAACAAGGTACTCTGCCACCAAAAACATACAATTGATTACCCATGTCGTTCTGGGGAGAACTCAAGATAGGCCGCGGACACTATAATGCAGAAAGCTGTAGTTGACTGACTACAACAAATGCCCTTTTTTTCCCTTCTTGCGCACCTTCATCCCCTAATCTGACTTTTTTGAACAATATTTTTCCACTTTCTTCAAAGGAATTTGAGAACGGCTGAAGAAATCAACACGAGATTTCTAGACTCTGATTTTTAGACCCACTCGCATCTGAGTACCTAATAATGTCGAAGTGTCATTCTAAAAAAAAAATTCTTTTTTTTTTCTTTAGGTTGACAGTCTCGATGAAGACTGTGGGAGCCACGAGAGAACTTTCTGGCTCCTTTATTACGAATTACTTCAAGGTTTTTCTGATGAAAGGAAATCGCTTCTGGAGAAATTTGAAGTTGCTTTGACATACATGACAGGCAGAGGTACTATAGACTTTACTCTTGTCGATGCCCAAAGAGTCAGATCAAGTGGAAGCAGCAATGGTACTGGTTACCCCAAAACGCTAGAGTTTGTCATTCCCGACATCCAAGAACTGGCCTCGACTGGAAAAATTGACTCTAGCAGCTTGGAAGAACTCAAGAAACTGGCAAGCGACGTGCACAAATACCGAAGACGACGGGCTAAGAACAGGGAACATGTTTTCATACGGGATAAATGGGATGCTATTGTGAAAGGCTTGGAATACATACATGTTAAGTCTGACTAGGGTTTGTAACGCTCTGTTAATTATTGAAGACAAAGACGGATTTTGAATCTAAATCTACAATGCCGCTGGTAGTTCTATGGGAAGCTGTAGAGTCTCGCAACAAATGCTAAAAGTGTCAATGGTTGAATATAGTTGCAAACGATCTCGCTTTCTTAAAACCAACATGGTGTCGCCTAATCTTGAATTACTTCCATCCATAACGAAACATTAACTAGTCTGTCTGAGTTACCCATGGACTTTAAGAGCAGGGGCAATAACCGGTTGTCCCCGTCTATGAAGCAACGAGTTCTCTATACCACTGAGACTTTTTGGAACAAAACTCAGTGGTATAGAGAACTCGTTGCCTCATTCACGGGACAACCGTTTATTTCCCCCTGCTCTTGAAGTCCATGGGTAACTGAGACAGACTAGTTAATGTTTCGTTATGGATGGAAGTAATTCAAGAATCGTCCAGAAACATCTAGTCCCAAGTTTCCTAACCGGGGAGGCGCACCTCCCTGGGAGGGCGTAGAGCAACTGCAGGGGAAGCGCAAGATGCTGTCAGATCAGTAGTAAACTTTTGTTTAACGATGCATCGTAAAGTTCTCGCCACTGGCAGACCTATACCTGCTGTCGCATTGGGCCGCTCGGAACACTGGGATCAACGGGGAAGCCCCCTCAGAAGAACTTAGTTTCAGGGAAACGTTTCAAATTCACGCCTATTTCTTAAAAATACAGTAGCTGCCCCCACTGCATGAGGCCTTTGTTAACCCCCCCCCAAATTTTTTTTTAATTTGAAAGGGACTCGTATGCCTAAGTTGCAGGAAAATGTTTCAAATTCAAGCATATTTCTTTAAAATACGGTAGCTGGACCATACCAAAGATGCTTGCGGTACTACCCCAGGACTCTTTACGAGGGTGCCTACTCCCCCCCCCCCCCCCCATATTCCCCTCCAGAGGAAGCTAGTGGCCCATGCCCAACATTCCCGGGGAGGCTCAAGCCCTCCCAATCTGACCCTGTAGCAATGGGATGGGTGGGGCGCCACTGCGTGCTAATTCCAATGGGGAGGAATACTGTAGAAAAGGTTGGGAACCACTGATCTAGTCTAATAACTAATCACATCGGGACAGAACATGGCATCGTGAGTAGCCTTACGGGTCGCTAATCAGTTACAGGGTCCTAGATAGCAACTCACAGGGCCCACATGGTACAGATCGTACAAAGAGTTTCGTTGGAAAGGAGTGTACTTACTTGTATTAGTTCGTAATCAAAGGTATGAAGAATTACAATACCCAAATTGGACAATTTGATCGTTTGTAAAGAGTTCCTCATAGGAACTTTGTATAGGGTGGAGCAGAAATGGAGGACGACCCATGCATGTTAATCAAAGAAGATTAGTGGCCGGGTTACGAAATTTTGAATTGTATGAAGGTAAATTCAGTGCCAATAAGGACTATACCTACTGACTTTGATGCAGTGTTTGTCAAGGGTGTTCAAATGCTAATGTTCAAATGCTAATTTTTAAACAGAGTTTCGTAGAACATCAGTGTAAACAAAAAATAAACTTACAGAAAATGACAAGCAAAAAGCAGTGCAAAAAGCAGAACGAAATTACATTTGTTAGGGAAATATGGAAATTACAATCTAATCGAAGCATGCAGTCTGCATTAAAGACTGGCCTTGAGAGGAAACAAGAAACGCTTGTCTAAGAGAGAAAGAAAAGACAACTGCCCCGACTGGGTCTCGAACCCAAGACTTGCCGTTTACTAGCCAGCACGCTCTAACCACTGCGCTACCAGGGCGGGTTCTTGCTACAGGCTCCAGCCGAAATAAGTAGCTGTTCAATCTTTCTCAGTGGTGACCTAGTGGTCTCAAACATACATACAAGGAGGGAAAGCAACATTGCTTCGTGGCCTCCACACTAGAAATAATGCAAGTAGTAAAGGCCAGTCTTTAATGCTTCGTTTACCTTTACCTTCTTTTTTTACTTCTTGCATTGTTTCTAGTGTGGAGGCCAAGAAGAAATGTTGCTTTCCCTCCTTGTATGTATGTTTGTGACCTCTAGGTCACCACTGAGAAAGATTGAACAGCTACTTAGCTCGGCTGGAGCCTGTAGCCAGGACCCGCCCCGGTAGCGTAGTGGTTAGAGCACCCGGCTAGTAAACGGGAAGTCCTGGGTTCGAGTCCCAGGAGGGATAGTTGTCTTTTCTTTCTTTCTCATATTAGTGTATCTTGTTTCCTCACAAAGCCAGTCTTTAATGTAGACTGCTTCGTTCGTTTATACGATTCTTTGTTTGCAATCTAAGCATTCTGTTGCGATGTTTAGTTGTTGGCTTCCCTACATAACAATGTGCGTAAAACGAAGTCCTTTTGGGGCCCATCCGTAAAGTTGGCAAAAACTGTAGCAAATAGCAAAAAATGGAACGCGGGACTGAAGACCAGGAAAAAATGTATGGGACCAGGCTTGGACGTTTCACGCTTATTGTATGGAAGGGAAGCCAATCAAACATTACAACAGAACGCGATCTTCTAATTTCTTTATTTTCTAAGCTCATCATCATCAGTGGTCTCAGATATATTCTCTTCTCCATTCTGTCCTATCTTGTACCTGCCTCGTCAGGCCTTCGTAGCTTCCCACCTTTGAATCATCCAACATTTAATCCTTCTCCTTCTCCTTTCTTCATCCCTTTCACCACACCTTCTTTGACCACTCTCATCACAATTTCGCCAAGTAAAATATGTCATACCTAGTTCCGATTCCTCTTTTTCATTGCTTCTAACAAACTTCATACGTCTTCGTCTTTTAAGAACCTCTTCATTTTTAACTTTATCTGTCCATTTGATTTTCAACATTGACCTCCATATCGAATGATTTTAGCCAATTCGTTGTCTGTCTTCTTCATCCTCCACGTTTCATCCCCAATACAACGAACAGAAGTTCTTAAACTAACTAACCTAATTTCGGTCTGCATTTTTCACTGGGGGGGGGGGGGGTGGTCATGCATTGCTAAGTAACTACACAAATTGCTAATTTGCAGTGCGATTCTGCGAAGCATGATTAAAATGTCAGAATTTCGATGGCCCTGTAAAACTGCATCAAGGTCTATGGTCGACCTGTCTTTAAAGTTAGCCGGCTATTCGCCTAAATACCAAGAGGTTTGAAGACGAGAAGACGACAGGGACTATTTTGCTAGGTAATTCCAATGAAAAATTCCTACAATCTTTTACATGCCACAATCAACATGAGCACGATCACAATCACAGGGCCGTTTTCTTTCCGAATAATTTTGGGGTTGCGTTACCCTTACTGTATACCTTCTTTGTCAAGCAGGGTGGCCCTTCCTTTATAAACCACTTCACCCTGTATACTCCAGCTGTGCATTAATGTATTGTGCTGTTGTACTATTGTATTATGTTCCTTTTACTTACTATAGGTAACTTATACTGTCCGTCCGTTAACGATTATTATAAATACCGTCTATTCTATATGCCATGTTTGCCGTATTTTGGCTGAAAACCGTCTTTTCAATTAAAGTTTTCATTATGAAGTTCTCAATATTTCTTGTTATGTTTTTTGGACACGTATGCCATAATTACAATTATAATTCAATTATTAGTTTTAGTTAGTTTTATTTTAATTTAATTTCAATTTAGATTTTTTAAAAATTTAACAATTTTTTATTTTATTTCCTGTTTTATATTTTGTTTAAATGGTTAATTTTATTACTTCGTTATTTATAGTTTATTTGGCTCCATTCTCCATTATTTTATCTTACTGTATTGAGTTTATGTGTTCGGGATGTAGTTTTGTTTGTTTTAATTTACAATTTTTAACTTATAAATTAGTCTCAATTATTATAAATCATTAGTTTTTTACAATTTGTCAGTGATATCGTTTAGCTAAGTAGAAGTCAACAATCATTTGGTCACGTATCGTATAAAAAAGTATAAATAGTAAAAACATTTGAATGCATTTCATGTGAACTAAGTAGCACAGCAACGCTGCAGTATCTGAAACCCTATCGGAATTTTTATTCATGCTCCATTACAGTTTTGACTTTGGATCAGTTAAACCTTTCCTAAAACACCAAATAGTAGTAAAGCGTAGCACCATAGTGTTAGTATTTTAGACATTGAACACAAGTTCAATATATTTTTTTTTGGGGGGGGGGGGGCGCCCCGGGGTAATAGGGCAAAAATACTTGTTGTGGTAATGGCATCTTTAATAATTCCATGTAGGAATATTTCAAACGTTAAAAGATAAACCTAAATACTGCTAACGAAGGTAACAATGGTCAAGTTTTTTTTATTTAACATTTAAACACTAACACTAAGTGGGACTGGCAGCTACCGCTTTCAATTCAGAGATGCCAGACCTTTCATGTCGGTCGTCAAAACCAAGCCCTCCAGTATCGATTAAAAGACCAACTTCTACCTGATGTACTGTACACGAAGTACATGACTTGGAAATCTGCGTTGCCAAAGCTTTTCTGTGACTAGCATTGTGAACCGTTGTTTCACCTCTAGTGATCTCAGAATATTATTTTGGGCTTTCAAGACGTTTGTGAGGCTTCTGCTGGAATACGCAAGCCCAATATGGTCTCCTTCTCTATTAGGAGAAATCGACAGGATCGAGTCTGTCCAGTTCTGTACAGACCTGGCGTCTGTAACCTTACTTATGATATGCGATTATCACTTGTTAGGCTGCAATCCCTAGAATTACGCCAACTGCAAGCCGATCTGTTATTTACAAGATTGTTCGGGGGTTATTTGCTAGTGGACTTACCCTTTTTTGACCCCCTGCCCTTGTATGACCATCAGGGATCACTAACTAAAATTGGTGATTACAGCGAAAAGGCTGGAATGTAGGAGGAGTTTCTTTTCGGTGAGAGTTGCTCCATTTTGGAACTCTCTGCCTGAGCATGCTGTGCTGTCACATTCCGCCAAACACTTTTGAATCGAGTTGGGCAGGGTCAACCTCAGAAATTTCTTAAATTTCTTCTTTAACCTGAATTTGTTACACTTCAGCCTCACTAAGCTATTATTCATTTTATCCAAAAAACCAAAACTGGTAAAAGGGACTGCCAAGTTGTGAATGGTTCGGCACTTCAGAGGAGTGATAACAACACACCAAAATATAAATAAGTTAATCGCACCGACTAATAGTCCGAAGGTTAGATGAAAACTAGAACATTGCTACTTTCGGTACCAATAACGTCCAAGGTATTATTCGGTAAGATTACCTTGGCGAATGTTTTGGTATGTTGATACTACTCCTTTGAAGGGCCGAACCATTCGGAACTTAGCGCTCCCTTTTACCAGTTTTGGTTTTTTATATGATATCACTTTTTTATAGTTGTGTATTAGACTCAATTCAACTAGCCTGCAGATGTGTAATAATGTGCAACGTCAACAATAGCTTGAGTGGCCATTTTTCCATTATTTTAATTTCATATCACTCCTTTGAGAGGTCGAACCATTCTCAATTTGGTGGCCTCTACTAGTTTTTGGCTGTATTTTGTCATTTTGTTTATTTTTCGTGAATTGGACGTGAATACAATTTCTTTGGCAACGTTGTTTACATTTATCGTGAAATACTAGTGTGTGTCTTCATGTGCTGTTGTTCGGTGGGAGTGGAGTTAGCAGCCTTGGAGCTAAGTGCGTTTAAGCATAGTTGTAAGTAGAATAGAGCGTGAGAGGTTAAGCCCATATAGTGCTTTCGTACTAATAAATCAATCAATCAATATGCATGTTGTCATTGTCCGAACTTTGGCCGTCTAATGAAAGACGATGCCGACAATCCTAACAATGGTTATAACAATACTTTCGTCCTTACGCGCCCTTTCCACGCCATTCCAGTTACACCCACAGGCTCCAAACCATAAAAGGTATGCAGTTTTTATACACCACGCATGTGGTTCTCGACGTGGATTCTGAACATCTCACAGAGATGGCTATGAGAGTTAAAATGGTTAGTCGGAGGTACCGAATCAGAGTACAATGGTGAAGCAGAGGTGATGAATCAGAGTTCGAATGGTGAAGCAGAGGTGATGACATGAACTCATAGTTAAAGGTAGAATCAGAGGTGGTGAATCAAAATTAAGAGGTGTTGTTGAATTCAGAGTTAAAATGGGGAAGCAGAAGTCGTGAATCAAACTTGATATGGTGGAGCAGAAGTGGTGAATCAGAGTAAAATGACGAAACAGAGGTGATAAATCAAGAGTTAAAATGTAAAGCGGAGGTGGTGAGTCAGTTAAAATGACGAAACAGAGGTGGTGACTCAGATATAAAATGGTGAAGCACAGGTGATGAATTAGAGGTGGGGACGCGAAATCGTAGTTAAAGAGAGAATCAGAGGTGAACCAAAGTTAAAACAGTAAAGTAGAGGTGGCTATGAGCGTCAGGGATAAAATCAGAGTAAAGTGGTGAAGAGAAGTGGTGATTTCAGTTAAAATGGTAAAGAAAAGATGGAAACTCAGAGTTAAAAGGAGGTGTAGCAGATTTAAAATAGCCTTCTAGAGTCAGTGAATGAGAGCTAAGAAGGTGAAGCAGAGGTGGTGTATCAGTTACAATGATAAGCAGACGCATTGTATAAAGATATAACGGAGAAGCAGAGGTGGTGAATCAGAGTTAAAACGGTGAAGCAGAGGTGGTTGTTTATGAGAGTTAAAACTGTTAGTCAGAGGCAGTGAGTCAAAGTAAAATGGCGAAGCAGAGGTAGTACATCTAGTTCAACGTTAAAACGGAGATTCAGATGGTACACATCGGAGTTAAAACGAAGAATCAGAGGTGGTGTATCAGAGTTCAAATGGTAAATATGAGTCGGTGAATCAGATTTGAAATGTTGATTCAGCGACTCAGTCATAGTTAATAAATTATTAAGGGACAAATATGTTTAAAACATATTCACTGCATACTAAGTTTTCATATGAACCTGCGTGTGTTGTCTGTGTGCAGAAACTAATTTTTTTATTCCACTGGGCCTCAAAAAATTTGCAAACAAAATGGAATTTGTATAGGAAATTTGTATAACCCAATTTCTTAAGTAAAAGCAAAACTTTCGATCCCTAATCATCCTGCATTATGTGAATGTTGTACGTCTTTATTTTGGTACCTCTGGCTGCAGACTGAATTTGATATCCTCAAAGATTTTTCGTTGTGTGATGGAGATCGCTATTCTCTAATTTAGCAGTAGTGTGGTTTACTGTGCTCAGAGCTCTTAATGTGAGTGCCTAAGTGTGTAGGTAACTCAGGCTGTGGTATTTGGTTTTAAGGTTTTAAGGTAGGTTATTTAATAGATAAATTTATAGCATAATATAAATACCTTACTTGTTAACAGAAGGTTCTGCTTAGCAGTCCTACCTCTGTTAAATGGTTTGCCCAGTCACATGATTCTGTCATATGACACCGAAATAAGAAAAGGGGTGGCAACGGATTTACCATGCTGCATTTACACCCAACTCTCAACTTGTTAGTTTGAGTCCTTAATGACAAAAGGCAATTTAGAATTTGTAGGCCAAAATGCTACTCAGGCATAAACCTTCAGTACTTTCCCGTGGTTGTGGGTCTTTAATAGTGTTTTTTTTTACATCTCTATTCCCCTCCCCGTGCCTCCTCCTTACTGGGACATGAGCGGAAAATGCTTAGCGACCTCCATGAGTGGTCATTAACATTGTTTAAACACTGAATTAAAGTATGCTGTTCATCCTAGTAGGTGGCTCTATTGTGTAGAATCTTGTAACTTGTAACTTCAAATTGTAACTGTTTCTATGGTAATTTTGCGGTGGTGCTACTGTCATGTAGTTTATCTTTAAGTTTAACACTGTCAGACAGCCTAGTTGTCTTGTGTTAATACTAAATGCACGCTTGTTCTGTAAGGTCTCAGGATTGCTATATTGCGGTACTAATGTGTAACTTGCTATTTGAAGCTATCTCCCTTGAAGTGAGCTTTAAATTCTTGTTCAAATGTCCGGCTGTTTGCCAGAAGTTTGTTGTTTAAATACCCGTTAAATTATGCAAGTTCACAAATAATGAAAATTGTTCCTAAATGTCAATTCAACAGTGAACATGGTGTAGTCGGTCGATTTCAAACTGAGCCCCGTGTTCGAATTTCGAATTACCATAAATAGCAGCATTACGGAGATTGCAGCCATTTTACGCCCTTAAGGCATGACGCATTCGATCATCTTGGAGACATGGAAACCAGCGAAGCGAGTACCTGAAGGAGAACTCGTGATATCACGAACACGATCTTCAAGAGGCGTCGTGCCTAAAATGAACGCGTTATGTGATTGGTCACCGTCAATGTAACTTGACGAGAATGGCTGAAAATGCAGTCATTGCCGACACCCACGTCAAAGCGTGGTAAACGAGAAGGTACTACCATGCTTGCATAAAATGGAGAGTGGTCCACCGTACATGGTCTTCTTATGTAACCTGGGCATGGCAGGACCCTCTGCCAGTGAATGTCTCGGGACTCTTTCGATCATCGTCGCGAATCTATAGCCACTCCCGTTTGGAACGCAAGCTTTTAATTCGGAATCGAATTCAGAATTGAGAGAAATGCGGGTCGAATCCGGATTAGTTTGCTAGACCTCGTTCGGAGCGCAAGAGAAAACGCATGGCGAAAATGGGTTCGTTTTTAGTTTCTCAGCCGCTCACCAGAACACGCCATTGTCGTTGAATTAACGGATTCGTGCTTGGACCAACACTCACACCGTGGCGTCACCAGCCCATACATCATTTAACTTTTATTTAAATTTTTTTAATAGGTGTTGGCAGTCGTATAACCCCTCCCCCCACCCCACCCCCACCCCCCTGAAAATGAGTGCGTGCTTCCTTTATTTGTGCGAGGCACATTTGAGTAAACAGTAAACGAAACGTGATTGCCACCTGGTGATGGAATGTTGCTAATTCGGAATTCGACCCAGATTTGCATCCGGAGTGAACACCCAAGTGAAGTGAAGCGAAGCGAATAGTGTTCGATCCACCAACAAATGCGGTTTAGTTTAAGTCGGATACGATCCACTTCGCAGCACATTTAGCATTTAAACCGCATATATGCGGGTTAAAGATGCGCTGCGAACGGGGTATCAGAGGTGAGGGATGACTGAAATAAGTCTCGGGCGGCACTCCAATAACGGTGGCCGTTAGGCTACTGTAAGTTGATCCTTATTTATGTGGCTGTGTATTTCTACTTGTGCAAAGGATTACATTGTGTAGAAAAAGAAATAGAAATAGAGATTGACTGTGCACAAAGTATCCACACCCCCCCCCCCCCCCCAAAAAAAAACCCAGAGAAGTTAAGCAACTAGGCGCCATAGCGTGATTTGAAAGCGTTGAGTGAAGGAGCGCAAACAACAGATTGAGGGAGGGAGTTCCGGGGTTGAACAACCCTTTCTGTGAAAAATTGAAAACGTATATTTTAGTCCGAGAGACAGTGCCATAAATACGGAGAGGGTGGCCACAAGTGAAGTTGAAATTTGGAATGAGGGAAAGAACAAGGTCCACATCAAGTAGATGGTGAATAAGTTGGTAGGTAAGTATCATGTCACCACGATGAAAACGATCATGAATGGAGGTAAGCCCAGGTTTACGTAGGCAATCGGAATAAGGTAAGGAACGAATAGCGTGACACCATTTGGTAGGGCGACGTAGACAGTTTTCAAGACAATTAAATGAGTAAAGATTGTAAGGACGACAAATTTGGGAGCAGTAACCAAAGACTGGGAGGAGAAAAGTTTTATACAAAATAGCAAACAGGGAGGGTGTAAGGTTGGAGAAACCCTTCAGTACAAAATGGGCTTTACGAAAGACTTTGTAGATGACATTTTCAGTGTGAAGATTGAAATTTAGAGCGTGATCAATGAGGATCCCAAGGTCAGGATGATTAGCAACAGGAGTGATAGGCTTGCCAGAAAGATAGTAAGGAAAGTGCGGATTATTATGCCCAAGGTAAAGGACGTGACATTTATCGGTATGAAAAAGAAGGGAATTGGAAGTAGTCCAGTGCGCAACACGTTGGATGTCTTCTTGAAGTAACTTGCAGGAAACAGAGTCAGAGAAGATTTTTAAGTCATCAGCATAGCAGGCATTAGGAGAACGAACAACAGAAATGAAAATATTAAACAGGATGGGACCAAGAAAGAAGCCTTGAGGAACACCAGAGGTAACCTGAAGCTAAGGAGCAAAGGAACCACGAAGAACGACCCGTTGCCGCTTAATGAGTAAGTAGGAGTTTAGTCCGGAAATAATGCCAGAAGAAAAAACCGAAAATAGTACGTTTGAACAAAAGCTTAGCATGTGAGACAGTGTCGAAAGCTTTACTGAAATCAAAGAAAACAAGGTCACATGGTGGACCAACGTCAATAGGTTTGGTAATGGGAGAATAGATTGGTGAGGCAAGAACGTTTAGGAAGGAAACCATGTTGGGTGGCCGGAAGAATAATGAGTTGAGAACAGTCATCAAAAAGATCAGAGTAGATAAACCGTTCAAGGATAGAACCGTTTTTAAAATAGATGCGAGGAGACTTATAGGTCTGTAATTAGTGACAAGAAAAGGGGAACCCGATTTATGAATTGGAGTGATATGAGCATCCTTCCGGCATGAAGGAAATGTACTATAGAAAGGATGGAATCGAGAAAATGTGAAACAAGCTGGTGGAAAGAGAACTGGCACAATTACGAAGAAAATTTGGAGGAATGTTATCAGGATCTGAAGAAAAGTCTTCCTTGTAAGGCCATTAGCCACCTCATTGGAAGACAGTTGCCTCCGCATAAAGGTGGATTCCCACCGCCTTTTCCGTTTTGATTTCGAATCGGAATCGGAAAAGTTTAGGCAGTTGCTACGGCAACGACTCAACAGAGCATGCGCGAGACCTTTCCTTTTTCCTTTCCGATCCGAAAGTTGACTCCAACCTGGTTAGCTTTTTCCGAAACGAAACGAAACGAAAGCTTATCGGAAAGCCAGTCACAGCGCGCAGTTGCTCCTACGTGACACACTACTGCAGTCGATCGCCAGCCCAACAAAAATGGATGCCTGTTAAGCGATTGATATTTTAGTTGAGAAACACGAGGAGGTAACTTGCTTATCAGCTTAGAAAAACCGATTGTGTTGTGATTAACAGAAAAATAGCTCGTGGCCTAGATACGCTGGCAGATCGTATTCTGGTAGCTACTGCCAGAAACTCGGCCCATGTCGCCGTTGAATATGTACGCACCCGGCGATGGAGGCTTCGTGCTAACTCTTGTGACGTTGGCCATGCCCCAGAGTAGCCTCATTCAGGGGCTTTGGCTAAACACGTGCGACAGTATACGACAATACCAACATTTAAGACAATGTGGCTCGAGCCGCTCAACACTACGGCACGAAACGTTTGGCGGTTGAGACTTGTAAATAAAAAAATATTAATTATTAAATTACATACGGGCATTTGGATGAATATAAACAGTGGAGTGGTCAACTGAGAAGTGCTCCCGCGACTCCGCCATGTTTAGTTTCGCGTGCTCAACGCATATTTCTAAGCTCCATTGTGGTTGGCTACTCCCGTGACAGGCTTGGATTTTTAATCGCGTTCTATGATTGGATGGCCGCTAACGCTTGCTTTCCGGAACGCAAGTGGGAACCGCTTTGTTGTTTTAGGTAGACGTAACATTTTTCCTTTCCGATTCCGATTCCGAAATGAAAACGGAAAAGGCGGTGGGTATCCGCCTTTACCTGCTCCGTTTGAAATCGGCTTATAAATTCGGTTGGCAAATATTTCTGTTTCCATTGGGATGTCTATTGAGTTTAAATACAAAAATCGTGTTTGGCTAAATTAGCAAAACGTAGCGTACGACCCAACATGTTCTCTGCTAATCTCGGAACTGTTTCTTATCTATATGATAGGTGTTCAGCTGCTGATGTTGGAGCAGTAAATGTTGATTGTCGTTGCTGCTTGTGTTTATCTTGCATCGCCGATGAATTAGCACAAGATTTTCTTGTACTCCGTAATCAGTAGAGGTTGCAGTATTCGACTGCCAGCAACTGTCAACTGCCCAACTTCCGGAGACGACCGGGTGAGTCACGAAAGGTGGGATCCGCGACAGTTGGTATACTTAATAAAACCATCTACTATATTAATACCGTAAGCGCTCAAAGATCAGCATCAGTAGCAGCAGCAACAATTAAATTTAATCGTTACAATGAAAAGTAACGTTTCTTTCATTCTGCACGTGTGATGTCTTTGCTACAGTGCATACATAATACATAAAATACGCTGAAATACATAATACGTGCACCAAGAATTGTTATGCACCGTAGCAAAGACATTACACCGCGAGCCCCGGACCCCTGGGTCCACTTCCGGGCTGTCTTGGGTTTCTGTACAGCGACCTGGCGTTTTACGGGGTATGGTGCAGATACTTAGGCGTTCCATGGTGTTGTGTATATTCAAGTCGTAGGTTAAGTAGTTTAAGTTTAATGTAGGAGTGCATAACGTGTGGGCTGCTAGACTCGTGTAAAGTGTAATAAAATAAAATAAAGACATCACACGTGCACGAAGAATGAAAGAAACGTTACTTTTAATTGTAACGATAAAATTTAATCGTTGCTATTTAATTGTTGCTGCGATGCTGATGCCGATCCTTGGGCGTTTACGGTATTAATATAGTAGATTCTTGGTGCACGTATTCTGTATTTCAACCTTTCATCTAAAACCACTCATACTTGATGGATAAAATTAAAGACCCCGTATTTCATCTAAACCAGTATAATTTTAAACCAAATAAGCTAAGTTTTTAATTTCGAAGCCAGCAGGCCTCGAAATTGGCAGCAATTAACGATAAAATATCTTATTCCTTTCGTAGATGCAAGCTTTCAGAGCTGAGCTAAATTGTTTCAAATTAAGCAGCAACAATCATTGCGTACGCGACCGTTGACACTCGGAAAATGAACAACAATTATAATTGCAACAATTATAACGACAATCTGCCTCATTTGGTAGTGAAATGTGGCATTGTCGACGTTCGGACTTTCGTTGATGAGCGGACTATTTGCTTACTGAATGCTGGCTTACTCAGTGATAGGGTTTTTTTTAGACTTCAATCAAACTTCGTTGTGACTTTTCCGGGGATACACCAAAATATCCGTGGTAATGTCCCAACTTTTCCGCCCAGGGATGGATGAGAAGGGGGAGAAACGGAGAAAGCAGGATAAGAGGGAGAGAAATCACAATTTGGGGGATACATTCAAACCAAAGACCAAACACCTGGGATGACAGGGAGTTATACTAGGGCCACTAAGAGAATGACTTAATGTTATCATCGATTGTTTAAGTCGTGACCTCGCTTGCTTGTTGTAGGTGGCTGCAAGGTGCACTCTTGGCCATTCATTACCCGTTACCAAGGATTCTTCCATGGTTTGGCAGCGTTACGTACACGATCGGATGGAGGTCGTCCGTGCATTAGCAATGAATTCAATTGGAATGATCGTTTTGAGACGTTGTTATGGCTACGTCAACACATAAAATAATTTTAGCAGTAAAGAAAGATAATTTGTGGTTCCTCTCATAACATAGTGAAGTGAGAAATTTTTTGTTCCACTAGAAGTACTTTTAAAAACGATATAAAAACAAGGTTCCTTACTGAAAATATAAACGTCGCTCGCGCTTAAAGCATCATTCATCCTCCCCTATGGTTGCCAGGCAACAACAAGTAACGCAGGCAAGCCATCCAAATTCAGCTGCCCAAAATCCAAATAAACGAAATAATAGTGAAATATTAAATTAAATCCCTTTAATTTTTTTTTATTAAATAAAGGTAAAGTAAAATAAGACAAATGAAGAATAAGACGAGCTCCACGTGTCTAAAATAAGAGTACTACCTAACCCGAAAAACTCTTGGACTGCGTACGGCAACTGTTAAATCGACCGTTGCCGTCCCGTGATTTCGGCAGTGTTCTATTACTTTCGATAACAAAAGCCTGGCGAGTCGAAAATAGTTTACAATAAATTTACACGTGTTACCTTGAAACGTGTGCAAATCCTAGATAAACGGGGAAAACAAATACATTGACAGTGTTAGTGTCAAACTCTCTCGTTGACCTCTCGTTTGTTTACATACGTAGAACAAAGTAGAGCTGCAAATCAACATTTTTTTTGTCCACTCCTGATCATTTCGTGAGATTTCTTGTATCCAGACGT
>JAHWFP010039785.1:29652-43459 GCA_023313725.1 Lithobius niger | reverse complement strand
ATGTAGGGCTTTAACTTTTTTAGGGCTTACATCCGTATTTTATACGCTTAAGTATTCTTTAATACTAATACCCATTTTTTTCTTGGTTCAACAAGAATAACACAGAATAGGATACTATAATCATCTTAAAATAACTGTTATGAGAGAGCCTTTTTAATACTAAATTTTTAGCTATAAAAATTGAAAATCGGTTATTTGGTTCATCTCTAGTTGAAAGCAAAATTTCCCGAATGAGAAGAAAAACAATAATTGTAGTCACATTAAATTAGCGTTCAAAAGGCCATAGGCATTATTCATACCTATGTTTTAAGCTTTAAACTTCAGCATCAGTTCATCGGTTTTATCTCCAGGTGTAGTACAGCTGTTACAAGCTACAATTTGGGTTAATCATGAACATCAAGCTAAAAGCCATGAAATTTGGTACACAAGTCAATTCTTAGTTTATAAATCAAGCTAGCGACTTAATTTCTCGAGAAACGTCCCTAAGGCCCCTTCCTGTCCTCCACCACACTCACCGAGGTCATAGATCAAGAAAGACTTGCTGATCGTGCTAAAACATGAATCGGTACATAACTCATTCTTAGCAATGCAAATCGAACTAGAATTATGTTGGTCATCAGCCTCATGGAAAGGACACAAGGAGGCAGTAGGGGGCATTGGGTTATCTCATGAGGTTCCGTATGTTGTTCAATTTTTACTGCTACAATGCATGTTTTAGTATGCTCAGCAATGACCAAAAATGAATTTGTTGGTCATTTATGCTTCAAGGGGGTGCAAAGGAGTGGGGTGCTGGGGGAGGCTTTGGTGTTATTGCATGGGGATCCATGACTGGTTCAATTTCTACTGCTGGGAATGACTGGTGAACCACAATGCATGCTTCCAGTGAGATCAATAAGAATTTTTCGGGTATCAACCTCATCGGGCGGGAATGGGGGCAAGACTGAGAGGCCTTGAAGGATTTTGCAGGAGTTTGATAGCTAGTTTGACTTCTAATGACGTGAGTACCAAATTTCATACTTTTAGCACTATCTGCAAGAATTTATTGGTCAAGCCTTAAGGAGGAGACACAGGGGAGCCATTGTGGTGCCTTGTTGAGATTATATCGAGGGGGTTCCATAGCCAGTTCATGCTGTACTCATACGAATGACTTGTGTACCAAATTTCTTGTTTTTAGCTCGATCTGCAATAATTTGTTGCTCAAGCCGCAGGGAGGGGGAAGAGTAGACTTGGGGGGGAGGCTTGGAGATAAGCAATGGGGGTTCCGTGTCTGGTTCGATGTGTACTGACAAGAATAACTTGTGTGTCACAATTCAAGCGTTTCGCACGATCTGCAATAATTTGTTGGTCAAGCATCCGGAAGGGGACACGGGGAAGTGCTGGGTGGGCCCTTTGGCGAATTTTGTGGTGGGGGGATTCCATGGTTGGTTTGATTTGTAATGCTAAGAATGGCTTGTGTGCCAAATTTCATGCTTTTAGTTCTATCTGCCAGAATTTGTTGGTCAATGTTCAATGAGGGACAAGAGAGGGGGTTCTGGGGGCCCTTTGGGGTGAACTTGCGAACAGAGTGAACTTGTGGAATGGACAGGAACAACGCCATTCCAGCAGGCCGGAATGGTCTTAAGTCTGGTATAGGAAGGTCGGAAAGGTATGTCCCGGAGCGTCTCGTGTAGAGGAGGGAGTATACTTGGAAGTTTGGCGCAGTAGCACAAACACAGTCCAGGAAGGAGCCAGAATATGGAGCAGGAACTGACCGATCATAGGAATGGAGATTCATGGGAACACGGACGATAAAATAGTACAGCGTTCCACTGATTCCGGAGAATAGCATCAGTGTATACCCTGGCAATAGTGTAAAGGGCACGCGGCGTTAGTGGAATGCAGAGTGGTCTAGGGAGTCCTGGCCAGTAGGATAACGATCCGTTAACGGAACATAAATAAGCGGTACCGGGCCCTGCCTCAGGCCTTGGCCCAAACACCAAGCCTTAGTTCACCGGGAAGCGCAAGATGCACTAGTGCTCAAGTGGGAACAGGAGGCATCATGGTGCATACCAGGTTGTGTGATAAGGAGGCTTTGAAGTGCAACCTGAGGCCTGTAAGGGACGAGGTAATGGTCCTGCCGGGCAGAGAACTGAAGGCATATTGAATAGTAGGTACTGTAGTGCAGGTCGGAGTGTGCAAGGTAAAACATTCCGCTGCGGAAAATGAATCGACGGGAATAGTGTAAAGGGCACGCGGCGTTAGTGGAATGCAGAGTGGTCTAGGGAGTCCTGGCCAGTAGGATAACGATCCGTTAACGGAACATAAACAAGCGGTACCGGGCCCTGCCTCAGGCCTTGGCCCAAACACCAAGCCTTAGTTCACCGGGAAGCACAAGATGCACTAGTGCTCAAGTGGGAACAGGAGGCATCATGGTGCATACCAGGTTGTGTGATAAGGAGGCTTTGAAGTGCAACCTGAGGCCAGTAAGGGACGAGGTAATGGTCCTGCCGGGCAGAGAACTGAAGGCATATTGAATAGTAGGTTCTGTAGTGCAGGTCGGAGTGTGCAAGGTAAGACATTCCGCTGCGGAAAATGAATCGACGGGAAAGAGAACGGCTTGACTGTGTGTTACACCGGAGTGGTAGAGATATTTCTGGCCCAAAGACGAGGAACCAAAAGTGAGAGGAAGAGAAAAGGGTACCGGGCCCAGTCATGATCCTCGGCCCAAACCTCGGGCCCTGGTTGTCCTTAAAGAAGAGGAAGGGCAGTGCACGGGTATGTAAACGGAATGGTAGTCATAGTTAATGTAGGGTGGAAAAAACATTCCAGATGATAGGTGAGCTGATCTCTGTGTATCACTGAAGGGATCCAGTCCCTGAAGGTGGGGCTCGATTCCAGAACTGGAGGCGTCGGCTGCATGGGAGATCATTCGCAGGAGGGATAGCAACAGAAAGGAACGGCAAATTCGACAAGAAGGCAGGTTGATAGGAAGATGCAGACCGTACAAGGCTCCGGGCTGGGTGTTGGTGCCCGGTCTGACAGTAAGCAGAAGCGGCGTCGAAAATTCGAGCTGGGGGGGGGGGGGAGGAACCCAAATAATGATCCTCTTCGGGAACTGGCGCATGTATAGCCGGGGCGTAGAGTGAACTTCATCGGGTAAGGATCGGGCCCGGACAGGCAGTGAGAGCCAGGAATCCAATGGTCTAAAAGCTGGAAGAAGAAAAAGGAACCTGGTAGGAACACGTTTCAGGCCGGGCGACCCGATGGGTCGGCAGAGCCGGACGGTAATGTAGCAATGTCCTTGTTGAGAGTGGGTCCATATACCTCTGTCTTAGTTCGTGCGGGCCCCCCCCCCCCCCGTTTCCTCTGGTAAGGTGATAGTTGAAGACTGAATAGGTATGAAGCGGAGCGGAAGGTAACGTCAGGAGAATGGGGCAACTGTGTTAAACTCTTTCGTCAAGAAAGGAACCAGTAATAGTGGCGGACCAGATGTATAATGATGGGCCATCCGGGCTAAACGGCTTGATGACGATAACAGAAGGGTAATCAGGATCCAACGTGAATGAAGCAGCACGTTGGTCACCGAGGTGCACACCTTGGAAGGATATCTTCAAAGACACGCCGCCGTTCTATTGTTGTTTATGCTGAGCGTTTGAGGGGTTCTGGACCTCAAGGATAGTGAACCAGGAGCGGAACAAAAAGAAAAAAACAGTACCGGGCCCGGTCAGAGCTTTAGGCCCGGACGTCAAGGTCTGGTTTTTATTTTTTTAATAGAAGACATGCTAGCGGGCTGGGTGTTGGAATGCAAGGAACTTCCGAAAGGTCAGACGGACTGCGGAGTGCTGATTTACTTGAGATGCTGTGCCCGGGCACTGGGACCGGGCCTCCACCCCTGTCTTAAGGCACAACAGAATAGATAAACAAAAAAATTAACTGACTGTCTCACTTAACAAAAAAATCACTAACAAAAGACGCAAACACCACCATTTTTCGACAGAAGTCCCAGCCCCACATTTATTTTAGGGGACGGAGAGGGACGACCTCTAGTTTTTTTTAATTTTATTGCATTTTCTACTTTCTGGCTCTCTATTTTTTATTTGGTTTACCATATAAACGAACGATTTTTTCAAACCAACACTTGGTGTTCTCGTTAATAATTCGAGCAATACCAAATTATTAACATTTCTACAATTTCTTATTCACTGCATCACTCAGTGGACAAATACTAGGTCGTCCACGCATTATGTGGTTCCCTATGCTACACTTACCGAAGTGACGCAATAGCATTCTTCAGTAAAGCCCATCATAGACTGATCCACAACCGTTTCTACAGTTGCAACAAACTAAATAAATTAAAGAACACGGATGCTTCCATGCACGCAGTAAAATACACAGTCATTATAGCACAGTAGTTTGTACATTATAGTAGTTTGTTATGTTGTTATGTTGGATTGAGCGTTTTCCGAATTAGCTCGCAGGTAAATCAATAAACTTGGTTACAAAGACAAGGAGTGCGAAAAAACAGAAGAAACCTACGCTTAACCAACATCAGGAAGAGCAGGAAGGACAAGGGTTTATTGTCAGTTGATAAACGTGCCGAGGGCAGATAGAAATGAGGGTACGGAGTTGTAACGTGGCAACAAATTGGACCCTCCTTTCGTTTATTGTCACAATGCAGTCTCTCCAACAGACGTAGTTCGTTAGCTACTGTGAGATAGCAATGCGTCGTGGCCATGTTTACAGCGTTACTTGGTTGGGGGGTAGGTGGGTTCAGTTTAATTGCAGGTCGACAGCTAGGTTATTAGCGCAACCTCGATCATAGTGCAGTGTAGTGTGACACACTGGTGTTACCTGGGTAGCCATGGTTACAACGTTACCTGTGGCATCAATAAATTCGTGCAGTCGTATCAGACCTTGCAACTAAGATAAGAGGCATTTTTTTACATCACGTCCTAATCATTACTGACTACGTTCATTACAATTTGGCAGCGGCAAAACAGAAACCATGTAAAAATGTCTGATAGTTTTTTCGAAATCAATCTGCTTGATAAGTACATGGTTAAGTCTAATTTCTGCAATGCGCAAAGCAAACGCTCTCGTCCTCAGGCTTCGGCGACACAGAGGAGATTTCAAAAACAATGAGCACCAGAAGGAATTTATCAGTAAAGAATTTCTCAACACGATAAAGAATTCTTGCTGAAGAAACAACCGTACTGGTCGCTCTTATGAACTCCAAACAGTACTGTTTAGTGACAACTCCACACACCAAAACAGGTGTTCCATGTTTCGGTGTTACGCTAGACCATTATCAACTGAAGCAAGACACATTCTAAGACATTACATTAGTACTACGGGAAAGCACTTCTAATCACAAGTCTTAATCAGGTGGAACTTGGAAAAGCAAGTCAACAAACACGACCCAGAAAAGTGTTCAATATAGATGAAGTTGAGGAAAGTGAGTTTGAAAGTCACTTTATAAATGAAGGAGCACATGGGAGACATCCATTTCACACCTGTGCAGCTTCAAGCACGGCCTGGAGTGAGTTCAAATCCTTCCTTTCCTCTAAGTTTAATGCGTTTCTGGTCCATTTTCGTGGCCTTTTCGTGTCAGTATGGACGCACGGTAGAGTCATTAGGGCTCAGTGTTAGGACCTCTGACATTGGTTTCAAAGGTGGTGGGTTGCAAGCATAGGGATTAATGTGTCTTTATGAAGCTACATAGTAGCCTCTACCTTGACCAAGTTTATTTTCAATGTAAAATCTCATTTTAAAGTCTTATTAGAATTTTTACTAATTTCAATTTTAAATGATTTTTTTATGGATGAGCGATGGCAGAGATTCACATAACTATCAAAAGAAGCTAAAAATTTTATTATATAGAGAGTAGAACCTAATAACAGATCTTTGTAAGACCAAGGTCTAGAGAGTAAAAAAAAAACTTTGTACTTTGTCGCACTCCTAGCCGAAGCCATGATGCCAAACTGCGAAAGGGACAATTTTTCTAGGTGATTACAATAGGAACTTTTAAAGATCTTTTACAGGACACAATTGGCTTGGCATAACAGAGCTGTTCTCTACTGGAAAATAACAGGAACGGCTAAGGTCGGGATCGGTGACCTCTTGCATTTGAGACAGATTTGGTAACCATAAAGCTACCTTGCCCCATAGTGTTAGGGACCATAATGTTTCTTTATAAACTGCAAGGTCTATTCCGGACTTTCTGTTGGTCTCTAAGATGATTGGTTGTTTCTAGGTTCGAGTCCAAGGAATTGACTCCCTTCGTAAACTACAAAAGCTTCTGAAATGCCCATACGGATTCAGAATTGAGCTGGTCATGCAAACGAAACCTTTGTAAGACTATGTAAGGCTCCAAAACATACTTTTAAATAAAAAAAAAAGTAGATGGCACGCATTTTGAGCTAAAGAATGTATTCTTACCTGAATACATGCTGATATTGGAAAAATGTTCAGGTTGCTGATAGCTATTTTTCAATGGTTAATGGAAATTCGTATTCCGTCGTGAAAGGAAGACTGCCTAGCACTTCTTTGTAAGCAGACCTTGTACTAGACTTGACACTGCAAAGCAAAAACAAAATAAAGTTGGTTAACAACTTTTACAACTATAATATTCTGCAAATTAGTTTTACGCAAAAACATTTAGGTTTAATAAAAGTAAAAAAAGCCATACATCAATAAATAATTAATCAATCGAAATATTAGGTTGATATCTACACACACATTAGCGTACGCCAAGTTAGGGAGAAATCATTCAGGCAACAATCAATTCAACCAATGCAATTGTCAAGGACGTAAACCATTGTAGCACGACGCCATGGCGTTCGAGTCTAATATCTTGAAGTATGCTTGCGTATTTCAGGCACTTGGGCAAAAAATAATGTTGTATAAAAGCTTAAATTCTGTTAAATAGAGAGAGCAATGACATACCTAACCAAAACTTACTCATGCACGAATGTGAGCTAAGAGGCTTTCAATGCGAAATCTGACCTTCAATAACGTTCCAAATGTGTAGCTAGCTGAGCTACTTGCTACTAGTCCGATCATCCTCAAGGTAAAACCTATAGGGTACGATTGATTGAAACTGAGATACAGGGAATACTTTAAACTCCTAAATTGGACGAACAGCTATAGTACGATACGAACTGCATACCTTTTTCAGTCTGCGGGCTGAGGTGTACAAGGAAAGGCTTGGGAGGACACGTAAGTAGGAAAGTATTGTTATAACAATTGTTAGTATTATCGGCATCGGCCCTCACTGGACGGGTAAAGTTGTGACAATGACAATGACTGATGCGTATCAAGACACACATAGATGTGTCGCGATAAATCTAAGTTACGTTTCCAAAGAAATTGTGTCCACGTCCAATTCACGAAATAGAAATGAAATCTTAAAATAAATCGAAAAACTGGTAGAGAGGCCACCAAGTTAAGAAAGGCTCGGCTTCTTAAAGAAGTGATATGAAATTAATAACTGGGATTAGATGAATCGAGTTTTGTTTTATTGAGAACGTATTCCCGTCTTATATTGTTTGCCCTATGGAGTACATGACAAGAAATTTACTTGTTGTTAAGGAGTCCAAACGTAGTTTCAACAATTGGATAAGAATTTTTAACACCTACTACTCAGTACGTAGTTTAAAAAAATACCATATCAAAAATCAAAACTGGTAAAAGGAATATCCTAGTTCAGTATAACTCGGCTCCTCAAAGGAGTGGTAGCAACAAACCAAAACATTTTTCATATTAATCTCACCGAATAATACGTTATCCGTTAAATGAAAACTTGAACATTGATACCGAAAGTGGTAATATATACTTTTCATTTAACCTGGGAACTAATACTTGGTGCGAGTAACATGGCAAATGAATTGGTTTGTTGGTATCACTCATTTGAATGGCCGAACCATTCCGAACTTGGCGGTTCCGTTTGCCAGATTTGGTTATTAACGTAATAAGTTATTCCCTATTTTAAATCAAATAAATACAGATGCAAACCTATTTACGTTGCCGTTTGGACTTATATGTCATTCTGCCTGAGCGGGGAATCGAACCCAAGACCGGTGAAACCAAAGGCCGAGGTCCTACCGCTGAACCATACTGAAAGGTTGGTTTCAAAGGTCGTGGGTTCGATTCCCCACTCAGGCAGCCTGACATATAAGTCCAAAAGGCAGCGTAAATAGTTTTGCGTCTGTATTTATTTAACTCTTGTTGAGCCTTTGGCTTTCCGGCTTTATTTTAAATCAACTTATCAGACCTTCCCCTAGCACAAGTAGAAGAGAGTTGACTTTTGACAAAAATCATTTTATTGTTTACTTGTGAAATAAATCAGAGTTTCGGCATTTTTGGTAAAGTTTACCTAAACCCCGAGACTCCCCCTCACAAAAAAAAAAACAATAACAAATAAAATACAATACTTTAGTTGTCAAAAACTTACGAATGATCAGGTCTGGTGAAAATTTAGCGCTTCGACAATGTAAATAAAATACTTAATGCCTGCTGCCATTTAACGCCTGTTTTCGCTAAAAAAAATTAAGGAAGGAAGTAAAGGGAAGGGCACGTAAACACGTTGATAAGTAAAAGTCCTCTACTGATAGCAATGACAAATCACAAGTTCATCAACAAGTGAAACGCAATTTTATTTCCGAAAAATTATGTTTTGTCTTGGTCACAATAAAAATTATGAAAAAATACAATTACATTCCATTACAGCTGGCGTCAGTTCACAACATACGATGCCCCATATTGGATTAGGTTAACACGAGATGTACCCAATCCAAGATGGCGGATCGTATCTAGTGAACTCATCCTTTTAAGTCCATTTTTCATTGTGACCAACACAAGAAATAATTTGTCGAAAATTAAATTGGTTCCTTTGTTTATGCAGTTGTGGTTTGTCATCGCTATCAGCAGCGGATTTTTACTTATTTACCTCTTCAGTCACAAAATAATTGAAGTTTTTAACGCATTGGTTATTTGCGCCCAAATATGACAATTTCGATCTAATTTTAGCCAAAAATAAAAGATAGGGTCAAGGGAAGGTTCAAATATTAACCCTTTGAATACTAAGCAGTACGTGTTGAGAATGAACGAAAGAATAGAATCTCCAAACTAAAATTGCATGCTTGTGTGGTTTCCCAGTCAACCCGAGCAAAGCAACCAAGTGCAACCCAATGGTCAGTGCCTTCGATTGTGAGCCAAGAGGACACCGATCGTACCTAGCAACTGATCACTGGACATACAGGACAGGTCTTACGACCTCATCGCAGAACAGAATCATAGCACAAATCTTGCGTTATAAGTATGGTACGAGTGATATATTTCAGGATTATATTTGTAATGGGTGTAAACTTCATTTTCAATACTTGGTCAAATTTCTCCTACGAGTTTCCAAGGAGTAACTGCTTACATTAATACCTTTCAGTTGCAAAACGTGTATGTTTATTGGTTGTTCTGTCGTGCTGTTGTTGGTGTTTTATATTAGGTTAGTTACCTTAACTCGAATTTAACCTGGCAGGGCAAAATGTTTACGATTGAATGACTTTCATGGTGCTAAAATCAAAGTATGGAAGATCGTTAGGTATAGCACAAAAGCTTCAATAGGGAAATTTTTGACTAGTTTTCCCATTTCAATTATGAGATTTGATACTTAGTACTTAGATTTTCACAAGTACACATTTTGAACAGATATACAACTGAACAAGAGAGTGATGGTAAATGATGGTAAATCTCTTGTACAAAGGGGCCGACAGTATATCAGCAAACGAACAGTTACAAACTTTGAGCACTTACATAAAAAAAACTTTCTCTCTCTCTCTCTTTAGTTATATACTTACACTTAGTGAACCGGATTTTCCATCTCGTTCTTAGTTTCGTGGTGATTCGAGGTCGAAGTGAATCAGCCCTTCCTGACAAAGACTGGCACACCTTGATAAGATAAACACATATTATTGTCTGCTTTACAATTTGGATAGATCAGCAAGCAGCCTCTGTTGACACAGCGGTAACTGAATTTATTATCTACGGCCAATCCCCGTCAGCCACATCCTAACACGCCATCTTGCTTTGCCGCCGCTCCTTAATGCTGGCAAACATCTTGCAGTTCACTTGATATTTGCCCTCTACTCGACGATTCTTATCACCACCTGTCAATGTAGCTGGCTTTTATCTGCACTTTCAGCCACGGGTGTGTTCATTCTAAAATGTTATATAAAACACAGTGCAAGGGGTGGAGCCCATTTCTCACGACCTAGTTTTTTATCTTGGCAAAAGTTCAGGAAGAATCATACGCCAAAATAAGAGTTTAACTTTTAAAAATGTGTTAATATAGACTGTTCAAGGAGTAATGTACCCTAACAGTACACTAATAATGGCCCAAATACAAAAGTATTTTTAATTCTGGTATGGTCAGTCGCAAGACGTGTGTAGACTATAGCTTGGAATCAAAGAATATTACCCTTAACCCATAAGAAAATGTTGCTTTCTTTAAGCTCTGGGCCACTAAGGAAATGGGCGCTTAAAAGGAACAGATATTTTAACATGACGTTTCCAAACAGACCTCCCTTACAGCCAAACCATCTGTGTGATACATTTTTCTCACCTGACGGATGCAGTTCGGGACTGTAGAAAATGAACAATAACAATAACGTAGTCAACAAAATGTACAGCGTGTGGTAAGTTGTAATTTGTAAATGGCTGATAAACTGATTTAGTTTCTGATTTAGTTTCTGATTTAGTATGGGGGAAAGAGAAAAGTTATCATCTGATAGAATGAGCTCGAAGGAATATTTCATGGCAAGCTTCCTTCAATCTTTTAAACAAGACAATATACCCACAAAAGGTTTATTGCAAAGTTGTAGGCAACCTTAAAACGTCACGTACTAATAATATTTACAAAGAGAGAGACAAATAAAGAAAGACAGAGACTGACTAAAAATCGGACACTGAGTAAAAAAGTTACGAGGAAACAAACATGGTATGAAAGTACAGCAAGTGAAATATTTTTTTCTAATTTTAATAATACGATTTTTGCCGTAGGAGCAACAGGTCTGGCAGGAACGGAGGATCATTAACAGCCAACCGTGACTATATTCATACACACAAAAAACAGACTGAAAACGGAAGGGACACCAAGTGGTAACTAATACTTGACCAACTAATGACAATTGTAATGTGTAAAAGACGAAAGATGATTGTTTATAACTGAGAGTTTTGCTTTAAAGGATATCACTATACGCGCCATCACCACACGGTCGGGAAGGGAGTTTCAAAATCTCAAACACCCGAAGCGAAACTACCGTGCAACAGGTTTAAACGGATGCTCCCCCCCCCTCATAATACTATCAGTACCAGCGTGAAAAAGTACCCAAGTTAAAATATACTCTCTTCTGAAGCAACAATTAAGTTAAAGTAAGATCATGCATCACTCTACGTAACTTCGAAGTATGTGCCCACAACAGTCGCAACCGATTCTTGTAACAACAATTTGTGGTTAACGCCTTCCACTCCAGGAGAAAAGAAAACAAGTAAATGGTGAGGCGAAAAAAGAGCGTCTGGGAACCAAAATGTAGTAAGCAAACCACAGCCGAGTTGTTTTAAGTCTTCGAATCTAGAGGTGGTGAGATTGAATCGTGTTACCGATCGGAGTATACATGGAACTTAAAAAGGTTCCTTCTGACGTACGTTTGCTGTTATTTAACACGTAAAACAAAGTACTAATGTTGCAGCAGTTTTTTAAAAAATTTAAGTTTAATTACGAAAACTAAGAAGAACCAAACTTTGCACAAAGTTTATTCCGAACGTATTGGCTCAAAAGTGGTTATTTGTAGCACATAGGATAATGTTTTTTTCGGTTTATATGGAATGAAATCCCAGGTAAGCGTTACCAAAATAAACTGCTAGATGTTTGCAAAAAAATTGTTTAAAGTCTTTACGAAGTTGGGTAAAATTATCAATATCTTAGACGCAGACAGTGGTAGTTCCCCTAATCACTTTCCACAACCACCCCAGATTTCAATTCAAAATGAAATGAGTTTGACTAGTCCCGGTTGCTTGACACTTTCATGGGGCACCTTAACACTCGCGATTACAGCCAGGTGCCCAATTGGCCCCCGATCCGCATCTTGCATGCAAGCGACGGCTCGCGTCCAGTACGAACAAATACGGATCGAGCATCTGAAGTCGAAGTTATTGCGCCATGGAGAAAAAAAAAACATATGAAAAAATATGAACATATGAATGACAAAAAAACTATAATTAATGGAGGCGGTTGGAAGTTACGTCATTGTAAATACGAACTGTAAAATACTCGGGGTAAGCAAGTAAACAAACGATGGTTTCATAACTGGAATCAGCTTTTGGGAATAGTCGTGAAAGATTGTTGCTAATGGCAATATTCCATGCAGGGGCCAGACTCTGAAAAATATTTCTAGTAGTTACTTCATTCTGAACACGAACTTTAAAATACGCAGGGTGGACTACTAAAAAAAAACAAGTACTAAGGTTAGGCAGTAGGTTTTGGTTTGAAGCAAAGGGTTGCAGCTAGTCGCATTATTCCAAGCAAAGTCTAGGTCCTATAACACAATTTCTACATAAAGTTCTGCCCCCCTATCTCCCCCAAAATATAAAGCTGATGAACCCTTTCTTAGCACCTACTTGTTGACATACGCCTAGTGGGATCGAATTGCAAGTTACTTCATTCCGAATACGAACTGTAACAAAAAATGAAGTGTATGCCCCTAAACCTGCGCCCAAAATAAAAATAAATAAAAATAACTGCTCAAAAAATAGGCCGTAGGACATAGGACAAAAACAAGAAAAATAAACCTCTAGAGATAAAACTTTAAATAAAACTGAGAGAAAAAAGCCTGACATGGGAAAAGCCACGAAAAAGAGTCAATGGGAAAAAATCTGCAAGAAAAAAATGATTCATTGTCTTTGTTATTTGTGATGTTGTTATTATAGTATTGGTGATACGATGAGTTAGACTTCTTGGTTCGATTTTCACCAGGCAGGGTACGAGTTTCACCAGAAAATGTGTGTGCTCCAGAATGTACGTATTTCACCAGAGAATGTATTTCACATGAGTGTTTTTTTCTTGTGCCTTCATTGTCTCTGGTTTCTTCCCCATGGCATTTGTTCCCACAGGACTTTTTTTTTATTTCTTTTATTTCATACAAAGTTTTTTTACAATTTAGTTTTTTCACGATTCGCTATTTCATGTATAGCACAATAGGCTGAGTAAAGGCCGTTTTGAGTTTAACTGCAAAAGACTGCAGCTAGTAGCAATATCCTTGGTCCTGCAGCATGAAATTCTGACCACCTGCCGCCTCCCAACTTAAGTTAGACCTACCAAAAAATCTTTCTTTTCTTACAACGACAGATTTTTTTCTTTTACTGTCAGAATTAGTAAGATTAAAAAATAAAAATCACACAACTTAAGAAATTGCATTAGTAGTACATTTTTTTGCTTTAAAAATAATGCTCAAAGGATCAGATACAAGAAAATGACATACCTATTTTGAGCTATTAAATTTGAAAAATAGTTCATTGGTTCGATCGCCAGGAGAGGACAAAAAGCCCCAATCAGAAGAACAACAAGAAGAAGAAAAATAAGAACAATAACAACAATAACAATAACACCACCAACAACAATAACAAATGACAATCCTGGGTCAATTCTGGAGAAAACAATTTGGTTACAAAGTTTTATGCTTTTCGACAAGAATAAGAACAACAAGACTGCAAAAGACTGCAGCTAGTAGCAGTGTTCCAATCAATATCCTTAGCCCTGCAGCATGAAATTCTGACTGCC
>JAHWFP010039785.1:12440-29552 GCA_023313725.1 Lithobius niger | reverse complement strand
TATTTTTCTTTTGTGGATGTGGAAAAATTAAAATACTAAAATCACACTACTTATTAAATTACATTAGTAGTAAACTTTTTTCTTTAAAAAATATTGCTCAAAGGAACATTATTGCTCGTGCCCCTTCCCTGACGTAAATTTTTTTCTTAAACAGTTTAACAAAACTCGCTACATAGCTCTCCATGCAGCTCAGTAGCGGACAGAAAAAACCGTTTAATTCGACTTAAGTCACCTAACCAACCAAACCTAGCTCAACCTAACCTGGCCTAAACTAACCTAACTACAACAACAATAACAGATCAACAATAAAGTCCATTTACACATAATCACCACTAGTGGGTGCTAGGTGCTACAGCGAGATAAGGCCTGGCTATCTGAACCGTTTACGAAAATAAGTATGCCACCCGGATGTTTGACCGACAAATTCTTGCATGTGGAGCTAAAAGCATGAAATATGATGCACAAGTCATTCTTAGCAGTACAATTCAAGCTAGAATTTGTCGTTCATCATCCTAGAGGGGGGAAAGGGGTGCTGTGGTACTATGGTGGTATTTTATGGGGGTTACATGGTTTATTCGAGTTCTACTCCTAAGAATGATTTGCGTACTGCAATACATGAAGTTAGTACGATCACCAAGAATTTGTTGGTCATCAGCCTCGTAGAGGGGGCATAGGGGCGAGTGTATTTCATGGGTGTTCCACAGCTAGTTAGATTTGTATGATGAAAACAATTTGTGCACCAAATTTCATGTTTTGAACTAGATCTGCAACAACTGTGTTGTTCAAGTCTTACGGAGGAGGCACTGGGAGCACGTGGGGGGTTTAGGGTATCTCGAGGGGGTTGCACGGCTGGTTCTACATGTACTGCTACGAATCACTTGTGTGCCACAATTAAAGCTTTTTTCAAATTTTATGCTTTTAGCTCGATGTGTACTATTGTTTTGCTTAACAACAAAGATTCCCCACAACAACAACAACAATGATCACGCTGTAGAGGCCAATCGATATGAATGTAGCCATTAAAATTATTTATGCAATGAAATAGTTATTACATGACCCCAAATACCGAAGTTGGTTTATATAAGTCAATTCTGAACGAAACTGTAGCGTTTCTAAATTTTACGTTTCCCCAACAAGAATAGGAACAACAAAAATATTGTAATCACATCATTGGCATTCAAAAGGGCTGAGGTCCTAGTAATACATACATTTTAAGTTATTAAAGGTGATATAGTTTCACATGCTACTGCTCGCTCAAGTTAAAGCAATAAACCTGGATTGGGGCCGGGCTGCGCGGGGCAGTGCGGCTGTTAGCCCTGCTCTTTAAAAAATAAAGAGATTGGGAACCGGTGGGGGGGGGGGGGGCAATGTGTCTCTTACCATTAAGCATATGATTGCACATTTACTGACCCTACAAGGTTTTTTTTTAACCCTTTTTTGCACATGCCGAACTAGATGATATTTTTAAAGTCTTATATTTGGGTTACTCGCGGGATTCGAACCGGCATTCACTTGGTTTGAAGACGAAGACGTTAACCACTGGGTTGTTGCTGGGCTTTTGCTGCTTTGGCCAGGGTCCCCGGGTACCCCTCACAAAGCTCGCGTGGCGCGTTGGGAATTAGTTTTTTGCCGTTCCGCAGCCGCCTACCATTGGGAAGTAAAGGGTTAAGGGATGAGGGTAGAGGAGAGATAGAAGACGGGAGCAAAAGGGGAGTATTGCAAGAAGCGAAATTAACTGTTGCATTCAACGTTTAGGCCACACCTAACGAAAACCGGTAAAGAAACATGAGCGAAACAAAAATCCGGGCGAAGCAGGGCGCAACTGCTAGTTATCTACACACATAAAAAACCAAAACTGCTAAAAAGCGACTGGTTCGGCCCTTCAAAGGACTGATATCAACACACTGATAGGTCGAACGTTAAAAGAAAACTAGAACAATGCTACTGACGGTTGCAATGTTCAAGTTTTCATTTAACGTCCAAAGTATTATTCGGTGCGACTAACTTGGTTAATGTTTTGGTATGTTGATATCACTCCTTTGAAGGGCCGAACCATTCGGAACTAGGCGGTTACCAGTTTTACCAGTTTACTTTTTACCAGTTTTGGTTTTTGATACGATATCACTTTTTTTTTAAATTGTGTATTAGACTCAACAATGAGGCCGAACCATTCTCAACTTACTCGCCTTTTTATCAGTTTTTTGTTTCGTTTTTAATTTAATTTACTTATTTTTTATTCAGTTCATATCACTCCATTGTCAGGCCGAGTCATTCTCTACTTGGTGGCCTGTTTACCGTTTTCTGGCATTATTTTGACATTTTGTTTGTTTTTCGTGAATTGGACGTAAACACAATTTCTTTAGCAACGTTGCTTAGATTTGTGACGACACACTAGCGTGTGTCTAGATACGCATGTCTGTGTACATGTTGTCATTGTCCGAACTTTGGCCGCCCAATCAGAGACAATGCCGAAAATACTAACAATGGTTATAACAATATTTTCGTACTTACGCGCCCTCCCACGCCATTTTCGTTACACCCAGAGACCGTATACCAGAAAAGGTATGCATTTGGTGTCATACTGTAGCTATTCGTCAAATTTCCTAGGTGGAATCCTATCCGCTATCTCGGTATTGTTAAAAAAAATCAACCATAGGAATTACATGGGGATGGGCGGACTAGAAGTAGCTAGAAACTAAAACCAGCAAGCAAGCCAGTAACCCATTTGCCACATTATTGTGGGTCAGATTTTGCATTGAAAGTCGCTTAGCTAGCATTACAACACGAGTTAATGTTAGTCATGTGGGCTATTGCTCTACATTTTATCACAATTTAAAGCTTTAGTACCGCATTATTATTTATTTCCAAGAACCTGAAATGTACCCAACTATGCTTCAGGATATTGGACACTTACGCTATGACGTCGCGCTACAATGGTTTACGTCCTCGATAATTAAATTGATGTGATGAATATTGACTAACTGGGCGCGGCACACTAGCGTGTATCTAGATGCACATTGCGAGCATCAACAATCAGCTAAAGCGAAACTAGAACAATGCAATTGCACGCGTGCGATCATTATTGATCGTTCTTTCGTTTGTTTGGGCTATTCGTCGATCTTCGTTTCCTTTTAACGTTTATGGGGCACTTCGCAATTAAGCAACAGAGCCAGTATCTCATTTCCCTTTTTCGCCGAAGGAGATTTTTAGAATCAGGCTAGAATTCTCTGTACAAGTAATAGTTATTGCTTAAAATCGAGCGGATATCGATTTTTAACTTACGGCTACGAGGGGGGGGGGGGATTGAGGCTTAATGGCGCGTCGACAACTTGGTCATTAGCGCCAACCTCAGTCACAGTGCAGTGGTCCGCGTTGCCACTGCACCACACATTACAGAGATGTTATGTGCTGTGCAATCCAGTCCTGCTTGGTCCATGGTTTTTGGGCCAGACTTGCGAGTCGGTAGACGCAGGGTGGGTAAGGGTGATTTCCGCGATCGGCTCCAGCAGTCCTGTCAGGAGATAGCCTTTGAAATGCCCTGCGTCTTGAGGCTTGGGAGCATACCAGTTGCCCCTTGGCTTGTCCCAGGTGGCAGTTTCATTTTTGCTCTGGCGTCCCTCCCGAAGGGTTCCACTCTACCAGCAAGGTACTTACAGGAGTTACGGCTACGATTACTGGCTCGGCTCGAGTATGCAAATAGGTCGAAGGCTCCCTTCTCAACCTACTGGTGTACTCGAGCCGGGCCAGTAATTGCAGCCGTGGGTTAAAAATCGATAACCATTCGATTTTAGCCAATAAATGATTTATACCACGGTTGGGACGTCAAGCTAACTCGTATTTAATTTTGTGTTTGTGTTTTGTAAAAGTTTCTTCAAGAAATACGGCAATCTGTCAGTATCTGGCTCTAATGAAGGTCATTCAATTTTAATTTATGGAAGGGGGAGTGGATGATAGATGGACGAGTCCTTTGGGTCAACTTTGTGGAGGGAGGGGGAGTGCGTGGAAAGGAGACACTCGTCCTTTGGCCGTATTTCACGCTATAAACTCGCTCGTGTTTTTTAGCTTTTCGAGTGAAAAAACTTCGATAAGAGGTAACAGAGATAGAATGGCATTGTGCTGGGACATTCTGGCAAGGTATGTAATTCATTTTCTGCATTTGTAGTTTGAGAATTGTTTAGAAAATACGGTAATAGGATATCGGTATGAACGAAGGTCATTCTATTTTAGTTTCTGAAGGGAAGGGGGGGGAAGTTACTCGCAGTGAATAAGCTTAGGTATGGGCTAGACATGTGAGAGTTAACATGGATTGGATTTCCAATTAAGTAATTCCTTTTGTACATTTATATTGTTTTATTTTTTGCGCGCTGTATTTGGTTGTTGGTGTGTGCGTTCCCGGTCGCGTGATTCGGATATGTCAAAAGTATGGGTTATCAGCAAAAGTGTGGGGTAATTGATAACCCACAGGTTTTGCGATGACGCGCACTTCCGGTCACGGTTAACGGGATTTAACCTACGGAAATTTACCATGGCGTTGAGTTAGCGTGATGTCGCAGCCGTGGTATAAGTAAATTTAATAGTTCCAAATATGTTACCATCTTCCTACTATTACAATAGATTCGCTGCAGTATTATTCGAAGTCCATGTTACCGACTGGCAGATTTGGCAGAAATAATAAGGGGAAGGTGCAGGATGGAAAGTGCACCCAAAAACGAGGTAAAAGGGCATAAATCTCTGAAAAAATGCTATTTATTCGCTCTTTTCTTCAAATTTTTTTTTATTCTTTATGGGTCCATACTACACTTCGCAAAGCAAGAAATATAATTGTACGTTAAAAATAAGTCATCGTATCTTTCTATACTTTGTTCCACATTATGCTTTCAGAAAACTAACTGTATGACGCCACGTTTTCTTCCACTACAAGTGCAAAAAATTCGTAAACATACCATTCGTAAACTCTAACAGTAATTTTGTTGAGTGTACAAATGTGATATCCACATGTTTTTGCACTTTTAGTGCAAGGAAACGAGTAGTCATCCAGTCAGTTTTCTGAAAACATAATGTGGAACAAACTATAGTAGGGTGGCGTAAAACGGATTGAAAGTCCAACGCACCCCCCCCCCCCCCTCTGATTTTAAAACAAGTTTATTTCGCACACTGTTGTTGTTTGACGCGCACCCAACGTTAGCCATGGCAACGAGAGGGACAATTTTGCTAGATAAATCCCATCAGAAAATCCTAGAATCTTTTACATGCCACAATCGACATGAACATAACACATCACAGAGACTGTCTCATAACTAAGATGTCTGTTAAATCATGGCGTTAACGGTCTAAGGCAGCAAATAAATTTACAGTTTAGCAACTTACTGTATACGATTTTCGCTCAGTTCATAAGTATCATGAATTCAAGCTAGAATCCTTAACAAGTTTAGCTTTATACATTTTTAGTTAACTTTTCTGCATAACTAAGACAGCTTTTTTTTTTAAATATTATGGAAGTGATGATGTAGCAACAGTAGGACTATACTGGCAAACAAAACGGCAACTATATTTTGAACTTTTTTTCCCCGAAATTTTTACGAATTTTATGTCGTCATGTAGATTTCCTCTTCCGGATGTTCCCCGACGACAATCTCGGTTGCTCCCCGACGGGGCGGCAAGGCTTCCCCGACGGGGAGCTCTTGCCCCCTCCCCCCTGTGGCGCCACCCCTGGTAAAGTAAACCTGTGGGTTTAGAAATGGTTGTCAGTTATGCGTGTTTCTGAATCATGAATGTGCGCGAATTGTGCAATCAAAGCGAACGCGATTAAAATTAAAATTAAAATTAGATTAGATTAAATTAGATTAAAATTAAATTAAATTAAATTAAATTAAATTAAAATTAACACTAAATTTTTACTGTATACGGAGGCGTACCAGAGCAACTTTTCGGGGGAGGGAGGGGTCATTTTGTGTGGACCTGTGATGCGTCATTTTGCCGACAATTTAGTGCAAAAATGCTGACTTTTTGGTCCCAATACAATCTTTTCTACCCCCCCCCTCCCCCAGCCACCCCGACCGCAGCATTGCGCTGCAGCGCATAAAGCAGGAAGGTTACATCCAAAAGAAGGAAAAAACAAAGCCTTAAAAGAATCTGTGAAAAAAGGCTTTCTAAAAAGCTTTTTTCTTGAAAAAGTCCATCTAATCGGCCAACATGACATTTTTGAGGGAAAAAATCGACCAAAGAAAACAAGCGTTTGGATAGGGGATCCAGGGATTCACGTACCAAGCTGATTTTGTAAAATGTAGGCCTTAAAAGAACCATCATATTTGTTAAAAAATTTACCATGGCGACTTGAATTCACATGATAATGGTACAGGCTGGATTTTCTAAAGGGGGTTTCCATCAAATAATTTGTGGCCCGTCCCATACAACCAGGAGGTCAGGAGGTGTCTTGCGAGATCCCCAGCAGAGTTTGGGGCAGAGCCCCAGAAGGTAATGCATTTTAGCCCACTTCTGGGGACCATTTCAGGTCTCTGGTAAGCACTTCCTGCTCTTGACAATTTAAATAATGAAACCTCCAGGAAGGGGCACAGCGTGATTTCATACAAATAAATAAAAAAAAAAGAGAAAAAAAAAACGGATAAAATCAAAAAAAGCGTTAAAAAACTCGAAAAAAATTGCATAAAAAAGTATATGTACCAACCCAGCAATTAATACGACATAGCCGATGGATATTTTTGAGTGGTGGCTGCTTCGCCTGCTAATTCAAAATAATGGCCAAACTAGACTGGCTATTAGCCACTACAGGATGGTGTACGAACTACGTCAAAATTGGTCGTTATGCCATGGACTACACTGTTGCACTACGTGGTTTAGCGCTAGATAGTTAAACACGACATCAACACCTATCAACACTTTAGTGCAGCAATTTTGACCTTGCAGGCACGTAACCCTGACCTGAAGGTGACACGAGAACAAAGTCATACGCAACCAGCAGCCAAAAAAAAAGGTAAGAAGCATTGTGCATGACAGCATCTTACGTTAGCGACAGTCAAAGGGGAAACTTTTTTCTGCCTTTTGAGAATGTGAAAGACAGTGTCGGTATTAAAAAAAAAAAACAACTATTTATGTATTTCTACTTGCATGTCGACATTCAGCATTTTATATCTAAGACCCACTCGATTTGCGGACAACTTCGTGCTTGGGGGAGGGGTAAAATAACTCCCCTAACTACCATTGCGGTTGATACGCCCCTGACTGTGTACGGACTGCAGATATTCGAAGGAATGAGACGAACAAATTGTTAGCTGTAACTGCAATAAGCTTGCGACCTAATAATTGCCTTGTCAGCCAGAATAAACTGTATGAAACATAGATCAATGCCAACGCAGTCAGCAGAGCTAATGATATGACTAGTTCTAATAAATGCTGCGAACTTTCGGGAAATACGAGAAATCGTGCAACAGGCTGCAGAGCTGCTGTTGCATCACTCTGCGGTAATAACGCTATCTGCAGAATCATCCAGTGACTGGACTCAGATGAAAGCTCTCCATAGTAGGGTGGAGTGACTGGTCTCGGATGATAGCCATCCATAGTAGGGTGGAGTGACTGGTCTCGGATGAGAGCCATCCATAGTAGGGTGGAGTGACTGGTCTTGGAAGAGAGCCATCAATAGTAGGGTGGAGTGACTGGTCTCGGATGAGAGCCATCCATAGTAGGGTGGAGTGACTGGTCTCGGATGAGAGCACTCCATAGTAGGGTGGAGTGACTGGTAGGATGAGCGCCCTCCATAGTAGGGTGGAGTGACTGGTCTCGGATGAGAGCCGTCCATAGTAGGGTGGAGTGACTGGTCTCGGATGAGAGCCCTCCATAGTAGGGTGGAGTGACTGGTCTCGGATGAGAGCACTCCATAGTAGGGTGGAGTGACTGGTATCGTTGAGCGCCCTCCATAGTAGGGTGGAGTGACTGGTCTCGGATGAGAGCCGTCCATAGTAGGGTGGAGTGACTGGTCTCGGATGAGAGCCCTCCATAGTAGGGTGGAGTGACTGGTCTCGGATGAGAGCCCTCCATAGTAGGGTGGAGTGACTGGTCTCGGATGAGAGCACTCCATAGTAGGGTGGAGTGACTGGTATCGTTGAGCGCCCTCCATAGTAGGGTGGAGTGACTGGTCTCGGATGAGAGCCGTCCATAGTAGGGTGGAGTGACTGGTCTCGGATGAGAGCCCTCCATAGTAGGGTGGAGTGACTGGTCTCGGATGAGAGCCCTCCATAGTAGGGTGGAGTGACTGGTCTAGGATGAGATCCCTACATAGTAGGGTGGAGTGACTGGTCTCGGATGAGAGCCATCGACAGTAGGTGGAGTGACTGGTCTCGGTTGAGAGCCCTCCACAGTAGGGTGGAGTGACTGGTACCGGGTGAGAGACCTCCACAGTATGGTGGAGTGACTGGTCTCTGATGAGAGCCCTCCACAGTAGGGTGGAGTGACTGGTCTCGGTTGAGAGCCCTTCACAGTAGGGTGGAGTGACTGGTTTCGGTTGAGAGCCCTTCACAGTAGGGTGGCGTGACTGGTCTCGGATGAGAGCCCTCCATAGTAGTGTGGAGTGACTTGTCTCGAATGAGAGCCCTTCATAGTAGGGTGGAGTGACTGGTCTCGGATGAGAGCCCTCCGTAGTAGGATGGGGTAACTGGTCTCGGGTGAGAGCCCTCCATAGCAGGGTGGAGTAACTGGTCTCGGGTGAGAGCCCTCCATAGTAGGCTGGAATGACTGGTCTCGGATAAGAGCCCTCCATGATGGGGTGGAGTGACTGGTCTCATATGAGAACTCTCCACATTAGGGTGGAGTGACTGGTCTCGGATGAGAGCCCTCCACAGTAGGGTGGAGTGACTGGTCTCGCCTTCCACAGTAGGGTAGAGTGAAACGACAATTTTTTTTTAAATCTAATACCGTGCAAAAGGTGCCTTATATCATAAAAATAAACACTGTACATTTTTTTCTAACAATTTCTTCTGCCTCCCCAACGCTTTTGAAAATTATGGAAAAATTACAAATTGTGGACTAAAAACCATATTTTAAATTTTATTCACATTTATTTTTTTCAAAACTCAATGCCGCACAAAAGCTACCTTACATGATAGTTATTAACACTGTATTTGTTTTATTTTGATTTGTCAATTTCTTTTGCCTCCCCAATGCCTTCGAAAATCACGAAAATGTAAAATTTTAAACAAAATTTTTTTTTTTACCTTTTATTCATTTTTATTTTTTAATTGCACAAGCCGTTCAGTGTGAACATCTTTTGCATTTAAAAAATAAAAATGAATAAAAGGTAAAAAAAATTTGTTAAAAAATTTCACATTTTTTTTAACTTTAAGAGGCATTAGGGAGGCATAAGATATTGTCAGATCAAAATAAAACAAATACAGTTAATAACAATCATATAAGGTACCTTTTGTGTTGTATTGCGTTAAAAAAAATGAACAAAATTTTAAATATCTTTTTAGTCAAAAATTAGTCATTTTTTATAGTTTTTAAAAGCGTTGTGGAGGAACAAGTTATTTTCAGAAATAAAAAAATATTTTATAGTGTTTATTTTTTCATATAAGGTACCTTTTGCTCGGTATTAGATTAAAAAACACAAAAAAACTTGTCGTTTCACTCCACCCTACTCCACAGCCCAGTCATTTCATACAAGACAGAGCCGCAAATGAACAAAAAAAATGATAATGAGTTCGACTTTATCTACCCACTAGCTGCCTTCTACAGTTCTAATTTTTGAATGTTGCTTTTTAGAAGCAAGTAGGCCAACTTTCCTTCTCCTTAACCTTCAAACTACGGTTTATTTGTTAATACCCAAAAATGGCATAATGAATCTAACTTAATAAATTATAACAAAATAATTATAATAATTTTTAACCTCAGTAGGGAATCTACACCTGACCATCCTGGATTAAGAAGTCCTGTCTGTGTAGCCACGAATACAATAAATGTAACAATCATTTTAAACCATCACTTTAAACGTGGGGTGCACAAGGTTAATCATTGCTACGTAGCAAACTGAACGGCAGGTTTAAAGAATTGTTTAAACGATGCATACACCGCTGGTTGCTGGTTTGTTAATTAACGGTTCTCTGTAGGGCAGATGGCCTGTGGAAGGCTACTATCCTTGAAATAAATTAATAAATAAATAAATATCCGCTGGCATGAATCGCTGGACGATTAAAATTAAAGGATTAGTGAAAATCTGAAGTATTCAAAACGTTCAAAAATGCACGGACGGGTTCGATCACTGAATCAGTGTTAATTACACAGCTGAAAATAATTGTTTAAACGATGCATAAACCGCATAAACCGCTGAAAGTCGGTTAGGCCGCTAATAATTAATTAAGTGGTTCTCGGGAGTGGTACTACAAAAATTGATGCGAGGGACGGTTTTGTTTTTAAGTTTTATTCGATATTTTTCAGATGCGGGCGATTGATTTTTTTTTTACCAAACAAACACGAAATCAGTAGCTTATATTTTGTTGTGGAGTTTTTCAATGCTAGGGTCAGCGAGCAAAAGTTGTACATTTGATGAAAGCCATTATTCATATCTAAGTTTTTAGCTGTGACATGCCTCTAAACTCCCTTTAAATTAGTTTTGAGGCGATCGTGTGAATGGCGCAAAGACCGATGTGTTCATCGGATCTAGGAAATGTTTGGTGAAAGTGCAGATGCGTGATCAGATTTTTTTTTAGACGATGTCATAAAAAACGTTTCGTGCGATAAGAAAAAGCTCATGCGTGTGCTCCTGAGAACCACTAAATTAATTTTAGCGCCTTAAATATTCAAAAAGTGCAAAAATACACAGACGGGTTCGACCACTCAATCAGCGTTAATTACACAGCTGAAGATAATAATTGTTTAACCGAAACGTAAACCACTGCTATAAACCGTTGGAAGATTAAAACTAAAGGATTATTGAAACTCCGTTAAACATCGGAAACTCGGTTTACTCGGGAAGAGAAATCCCTGTGATGTCTAGTGCTCATGTCGATTGTGGTATGTAAAAGATCCTAGGAATTTTTCCGATGGGATTTACCTAGCAAAATTGCTCCTTTCTCCTTCTGGCGCCATGGCTACTGCTGGTAGCGCGTCAAAAAAAATAAGCTAAGCTTTAACATCAGAGCGTTTAGGCCAGTATCTAATTTTCCTCAGACAAAACAAGTGAATAGACCTTATTTAAAAACAAGGCAGTAAAAAAATAGTAAAAAAGGAAAAAAAATTGTAACTACACCAAAAGAAACAAGAACAACAGAAAAATTCTTTTTTTGTTCTGCCGTTAGAGGGAATCAGTGTGCAGCTAATCAACCCTTATGGAGAAATACTTTAACAACAACATATTTTCCAACTTTTTTTTTTGGTTTGTATAGTATTTTTCCCCGACATTTAGACTCTTATAGGAGTGTTATTTCAAGTGTTTTCGAACCGTTAGTGAAACTTTAGACCCGGATTATCTAACGTCTCGGTGAAAAGTTGTTTATAGTTTCACTCCGGCATGTTAGCTTTTTGTTGATAATAGTACTGAGAACGACACGTGCATGAGTGTTATCTAATTGTACGTGGACCAACCAATATTGATTTGTCCATCACGTGGTCACATGCTCGTCGTTCTAATCTTTCTCTTCTTGGCGGCTGTTGGTCTTTCGCAAGACAGCTTCTCGTCTGAACAAATTTCAGGTATTTCTAGCTATTGTAAAGTAACTCATGCTTTCTGCTTTAAGATATAAATTACTGGACCAGTTAACCGAACTTAGCAGTTACGTATGGTAGTCCTAGTTACTGCGACTGGCGTATTAAAAAAAAGAGCATTAACATTAAAATCTAAAAAAAAAAAAAAACGACATCTACCTGACTGGGAGTCGAACCAAGAACTTCCTTATCGAGTTATGTCGATTGCACATCAGAAATAAAATTCTGAAAGACATGACAAATTAAAACTGGGCCGGATTAAATAAGGTAAATAGACTGACATTAAATGTCAGACAACCTCGGTGGAGAATTAAACCTACTACCACTGGATTCAAATTGGGAAGGCTCTGTTACATTATTTAAAAGTAGTAGCTATCACAATTGCCGGTTAAAATGTGTTACCTTTTAGGCCTAGTTTTTACAAGCGTAATTGTCAGTTTTAGGCCTAATTTTTATCTGCTGTTTTAATTTCATAAGGGGTAGCTAACAGAGAATTGGGCTCGGCAGTCTGCCTATTCACTTATGCAACAAGGTGTGGAGACTTCACGCTGCCTAATTAGGCCTAATTTTTTTTACCTGCCGTTTTAATTCTGTAAGTAACAGCTAACGAAGATTTATGTTCGAGAATAGGCCTATACATCCATGCATTACGGTGTCGAGACTATTTTAAATGAAGCTAATGTGTGTCGTTAACAAAATCCTTTTGTTTTAACGGCTGCGTGTCTTGCTGTACTGGTGAAATGCGACGCTCAAATGTGATTATTTCATTTAGTTACGTTGAGAAAGCCTATTAGATTAGTTTTAATCTGCCGTGTTTTTTTAAAGTCCACCCACAACCACGATAAAGGCGACGAACGAACGGATAAAGTCGTTGCTGTAGTTTTCCCAGCCCTTTCGGCTGTACAGAAAACTAAAAATAGACAATCTTAGATAATTAATTTTTTTTTCTTATTTCAAGATGGCAGCATGAAGAGGTTTTCCCACATAATGATTTTTGACCATAATAATTTTAATTTCAGCAATATTTTCGTAATAATTCAATGATTATTTCAAGGGTGTGTGAGTTGCCGCCTTTCACTTCCTTTATCGTACAGGTCGAACAAAAGTAATTTCCTTTACTTGGAATATGTATTTTACCAATGCGAAAGGTTGAAGAGTTTCTAATCTAGTATACGTCGTCAAACAAGGATACTGAGACCTTGGCGATTTGGCGATTGGCAAATTCGTTCTTACTCGGAACCGTATGTTTCATTTCATTTCAGTCTTCTGAACAGTCAGAAAAGGCTGGGAATACTGTAGCAACGACTTCTTCCGTCCGTCCGTCGCCTTTCTCAGTGGTAGCCAAGTGGAGTTTAAAAATACACGGTAAACTAAAACATCTATGCTTTCCTATAGCTATTAGGCGTTCTCGATGTAACTCGATGAAATAATAACATTTGGTTGTCGCATTTAACCAATACAGGAAGACACGCATTCATAAAACCCGATTCGATTTCGTTAGGACATAGATTAGCTTCATTTAAAATATTTTCGTCACCGTGCTGCATGGATGAATAGCTTACTGTCGAACCCAATACTCCGTTAGCTGCTACTTACGAAATGAAATCGGCAGGTAAAAAATTTAGGCCTAAATGATGAAAATTAGGCCTAAATTAGGCAGCGTGAAGTCTCCACATCTTGTTGCACAAATGAATAGGCTTACTGCCGAGCCCAATTCTCTGTTAGCTGCACCTTATGAAATTAAATCAGCAGATAAAAATTAGTCCTAAAACAGACAATTACGCTTCTAAAACTAGGCCTAAAAGGTAACACAATTTAACCGGCAATTCTGATGGCTACTACTTTTAAATAATGTAATAACGATCGCTGTTGCAGTGCGTGATAGAGGTGTGCGACTCTATATTTCCGAAAGTGGCGGAAGTGGAGGTAGTGCACAGAATACCGAATACGACTAGGTAGACGCTGCAGCCGCTTGTTTAAAATATCCTAACGTGGTCGTAGTGAATAATTGGTGGAAGAGAACAAAACTTAAATTCTATGTTTAAGAACATAGCTTGCCATTATTTAGTCGAAAAATAGGTGTGTGTACCAATTGAAATTTTGTTGCGTCGGCACTCTGGTGTAACATAAAAAAAATATACACAAATCTCAAGATTTTATAAAGAGCAAAGACGCCAACAAGCTAATGGTATGGCTTGGTTTCGCCTTTTATTTAAACTGTATTGGTGCTACTTACTCACCCGACAATAAATTTGACCTGGTGAAGTATCCTTTGCCTGTTCGGATAATAGCGTAAATGTAACTATTTACCAATGTATCTCAATGCGCTGTGCAAGACAGAGATCGCAGTGACATCTTTTGACCACCCCTGACCACTGCACTGTGACTGAGGTTAGCGCTAATGACCAAGCTGTCGACGCGCCATTAAGCCTCATCTCCCCCCCCCCCCATCGTTTGACACATTAAAAAAATAGCCCAGTACCCCTGAGAGTAACGAAATCGGATTAGGAACGGATCGGAATTCATGTAATCGTTTCTAATATTTCAGGCGTGCAGGAAGACGATTTAAACTGGTTCGACTATTTTGTTATAAAGGAAATAACAAAACAAGCCAAACACTAAAAATAATACACTAAAATTACTGTTGTACAGTGAGCCACCTTTACGCATTTATGCTTCGTCAAAGTGGTACGACCTGCATTCAACTAGAAACCCATTTCGGCCTCAGATCAGTGGCATACTGCCCTTATGACTATGGCCATTCCTTCACTGGTATAAAGACGACTCACTGTACTCGTTAGTAATCTGTGACCAGGGCTTCATTCGACCGAGAATGCTTGCGTCATAGGCGATGGAGAAGGATTACAAATAAATACAAAAACTCATTGAAGGGTTAAATAAATATATTCGCCGTTTGGCTTGTTTTCCTCTTTCTTTTATTATTTACACTATTGTGTATATTTATCTAATCTTTCGTTGAGCGTTGGAATTTATTTGTCTTACTACTCCAATGCCTATGCCACAAGTATTCTCGGCCGAATGCAGCCCTAGTCACGGCTATGAACTTAATACAGGGTTCAGTAAGTCATCTTAATACCAGTGGAGGACTGGCCAAAAGGTATATGCGCTGTGTCAGTAATCTGGGACGAATTGGGTTACCAGTTCGAATCCAGGTCATGCCACTCCATGAAGCAGCGTAAGTGCATAAAATTTGCTTACTGTACTACGTTACTTCTAGTGTATGATTTTTGCTGTTTGGTTTACTTTTCTCTTTCCTTTCTATAATTTAATCTGTTTATATATTTCTATTTATACCACGGCTGTGACGTCACGCTAAATCAACGCTATGGTAAATTTCAGTAGGTTAAATCCCGTTACCCGTGACCGGAAGTGTATGTCATCGCAAAAAGTGTGGATTATCAAGTTAACCCACACTTTTGCCGATAACCCACATTTTTGCCAATAACCCACATTTTTGCCAATAACCCAAACTTTTGACACTTCCGGATCACACGACTGCGAATGTACACGCCAAAAACCAAATACAGCGAGAAAAAAGTAACGCAATAAAAACGTGCAAAAAGAATTACTTAACTTGCCTGAATGTCCTGAATGAAATCTTATCCATGCTAAATCTAACATGTCTAGCCTTTATCTAAGCTTTTGACTCGCGCAACCCCCCTCCCTCCCCTCTCCCTCTACAAACTTCATTCATCCGATACCCCATTACCGTATTTTTTAAACAATTCTCAGACTACAAACGCACAAAATGAATTACCTTCCCAGAATGTGCTGACACAATGTCATTCTATCCCTGCTGCCTCATATCAAAGTTTATTCATTCGAACAGCTTGGAAAGCACAACAACGCATAACGGCGTGAAATCTGGCCGAAGGACGCATCTGTCTCCTTCCCAGCACGCTCCTACCTCCCTCCGCAAACTTGACCCAAAGGACTTGTCCGTCTGCACCCATTCCCTTTTCCATAAGCTAAAATGTTATGGCCTTCATTCATATCAACATACTGATTGATTATCGTTTTTAATAAATCCGAATTAGCTTGACGTCCCAACCGTGATGTAATTCATTTATTGGCGAGAAACGAGCTGTTATCGATTTTTAACCCACGGCTGCAGTTATTGGCCCGAATCAAATATGTAAATATGTCGAGAGCGGAGCTCGAGTCATATTTGCACACGAGAGCTGGGACAATAATCACAGACGTGGGTTAAAAATTGATAACCGCTCGTTTCTCACCAATAATTATTTTTAACCCTCCGTTGAGCCTTTCCATTTATTTGTCTTCCTTCTTCATTGGCTGTGGCCGCAAGCATTCTGGTCGAATGGTGCTCTGGTCACGGCTGCGACCTTTATGACGGGTTCAGTGAGTCCTCTTTAGGCCAGTGGAGGAGTGGCCATAGCGATAAAGACGCAATGTCAGCTACCTGGGCGGGAGGAGGTTAGGGGGAAGAGGCAATTCGGCTGCCAGTTAGAATACGGGTCATACCACCGAGATGAAGTGCGTGAAATTGACTTACTCTTCTACGATGATTCTAGTGTATCATTATCGCTGTTTAGCCTATTTTCCTCGTTCTGTATTCATGGTGAGGCAAAAATCTTGTCACACGCAAATAACTGTCATTATAATGGTCCTTGTGTTAATTCTGAAGACATATTTGTAACGTAAGTCATATATGGAAGCCAATTAAGACATTTACAATAATCTTGAAAACAGCCTTCAATGTCATCTGCATTCTGTTTTCCAAACGGCTCAAGATACAGCAAAAAAGTGAATTACAAAGTTGTACGCAAGCATCAAACATGACAAAGTGCGAAAACAGATTTCAAATTCGAATCATAATTACAATAGTTACGAGGAAAATAAAACAGCAACAAAGGTTCCCTAAAAGTTTTAACTGCCATGCTGTGAAACTTAAGGGATGCCTCTGCAAGCGAGTGCACGTATGTGACCTGTGTCATGCGTCAATCAATGCACGTGAACGCGTGCATTTCAGGATGCAATAAAAGAAAACAACGTATGATACGGATTAGGCCTATAAAGTACTGAACCTTTTTTCACAACACAGAAAGTCACGTTCGGTATATGATTACATTTATTACTTCTTTTTCCGGCGCTAATGCCCCTTTGAGTCAAAACGCATTGTTGTTACACTTCATTTCCGAAGGCAAGAAAGCAAGGCTGCCCATTCACGTTTGCGAATGCCCGCACTTTGTAATAGCTTCATAAATATATGACATTACAGATTAATTCCATTAAAGAGTAAATTACAGTTTTACGCTGAACAGGGAGAAACTGACAAGAAGAATTTGCGTCACTGGCTCATTTATAGAGACGGATTTATATTTCTGCTACCTCGAACTACGCAGATTTTTTCCGCCGCGT
>JAHWFP010039785.1:0-11149 GCA_023313725.1 Lithobius niger | reverse complement strand
CAAACATATGTTCAAGGAAGTGATCCAAATAATGTGCGCATTTTTCCACTACAGGATAAATATTTAGCCTACAACTTACTAAGAGTGTTTAAGAAAAAGTGCTGTCTCTGATGACAAACGCTGATTTTCGTTCACTTCGCTCACTCAATCAGCGCAACCTACCCTACTACTTAATTACTGTATTTAGGAAAAAGTGCTGTTCTGATGACAAACGATGATTTTCGTTCGCTTCGCTCACTCAATCAGCGCACCCTACCCTACTACTTAATTACTGTATTTAGGAAAAAGTGCTGTTTTCATGACAGACGCTGATCATCGTTCGCTTCGCTCACTCAATCAGCGCACACATTTCCTCAGAAACGTGGCTGAATCATTGTGATACCGAGAACCTCACATCACATGTAATTTGTCTTAGTACGACACTTTACATGGGCTTTTTTGTTTCACTTTTTTAAGATTTTTTTTTCTTTACGTCCTGGTCAGTGAAGATTTTTCCATCGGTTCCTTATCACTTCACTTTCTGATGACCCCTCACTAGGTGAAACAGCTGCAGAAATCAAGTGAAAACGCCACGGTTCCAATGATCTTTTATCCAACATAGAAAGTCGTTCATTTGCACTACAGTATAAATATTTAGCTTACTACTGTTTCTGATGACAAACGATGATTTTCGTTCGCTTCGCTCACTCAATCATCGCAAACATTTCTTCAGGAACGTGACTAAATCAATGTAACCACCAAGAACCACACATCACTCGGCGAAAACAGCTGCAGAAATCAAGCGAAAACGCCACAGCTTGAATGCAAATTAGGCCTACACAAGACACTAACTCTTATCCAAAGCTGCTCGTGTTTTAGCACAAATGTGAAGGGAACTAGCTGATGGCCTTACGTAAATACTAATGCTCGAATATGGTTGTTTAAAATTATACAAACGCACACGTAAAAGTATTCCTGGCACCCTTTCTGGTGTCAATATATTTTCTATACGTAATTTAGTATTTAGCATGTAATCTTTTTCTGTCTTTGTGTTGCTGCTAAACGATTATTCTCTTGTCCTAGATTTGTCCGTTATTATAGAATCGGTGAATGACTCCAATTTTAAAACGGATAATAAAATAGTACTGCGAAAAGCTATGCGTCTTTGCTAATTGTTACTGAGAACAACAATTTAGTGACTCGCTCCTCATTGATACGTTGACGCCAGACTATAATTGTTAATGGACATTCCAGATAATTTCGAAAAAAAATTGGCAACAATCATGACGTCATATATTGTTGAGGCATTGTTGGGTGATTGTTGCCGATTGTTGCAAATGGTCATTTTTCGTTAATTTCGGTCATTTAGGACCCAGCTCGGACTTTGAAAATACGCCTACACAAAGAACGGGTTAAGTTGCTTTCTTTTGACAAACTTCTCATATTTGTAGCCTTCTACTTCCAGAGGAGAAGATGATCATCCCCAACCAACCAAGCATAAACTGCATCTTTTTAATGAGGAGAGATATATACCCGTTTTCGTTTACTACAATCTGAAATTTAACTGCACTCCTTGCTGCAGGGAACACTCGTGCTCTCGAGTGTGGAGGCTGTCCCTAAGCTTCTCTGCATGGCAGTTGAAACGTAAAGGGAAGACGTTGTTGCAATGTTGTTTTCCTCGTAACAATTGTAATATGCTTAGATTTTCAGTCTGTTTTCGCAGTTTGTCATGTTTCATGATAACCTACAACTTCGTAATTCAATTTTCTGCTGTATGTTGTGCCCTTTTGAAAAGTAGATGCAGATGGCCTTGAATGATGATTTCAAGGTCATTGCAAATGTTTTAATTGGCTTCGCCATAGTTATTACTTAACATTACAAATATGTCTTCAAAATTAACGTAGTACTACCATTATATCGGCATTTACTGACGTGTGACTACACTACCTTTGGTTCACCCTGTATAATTTACATCGTTTTTCGTATATTTATTTAGCTGTTGGTTATGTGGTTGGAAGAGTGTGTGTGCGTGTGTGGGGAGGGGGGGGGGGGGGGCGAGGTTAAGTGAATTCAGAAAAATTATTTTTTTTTTTAAAGTTTTTGTAGGCAACCAGAATGTTAACTTAAACCACCGTTAACACCTTCCAACCTAATTAAAATTATATCCACGAACCTTCCGTTTGATTATCTACAACATTCGTTGAGAACTAATAAATTCATAATGATGCTTGCCCAAGTGGACACGGTGCCAGAAAAGAAATAATAAGGCTCCCCTGTACGGTTATTCCCCCTGTGGCGAATCTAGAAGTTTCTGGAGGGCTGCCATTCCATACCAGCAGAGCGTCTGGGGGAACAATATAAGCTTCCCAGAGGGGTGTGGGGCAGAGCCCCAAAAGCGTTTAAATTTTAAGATTTTTTAGTGCCTTTCATGGCTCCTGCAGGGCATGATTTGCAATACAAAAAAAATTAAAAAATTATAAATACGTACTAGCACCTTGACTCAGCGTTAGTCCTTTCCTTTGAGTGCGCTCACAACTTATCTTAACGACTGGAGGGAGAGGGCTTGTTGAGCCAAACTGGTTTTTTTTCCTCTAAAATCTTTTTTTACCGAAATTATTTTTTTAAACTTCTGGTTACCTCTGTAAATTTTTGTATAATTAAAAACATTTACGCATCTTTAGGAGTGGTAATCAAACAAAGGATTCAATAAATAATGGTTAGGCTTAAATAAATAAATAAACACCGAGGGTTAGACTGGTGTCACAAAGGCCACAGGGGGTCTACATTGATTAATAAAAAAAAAGCGTGTTACGTAAGTTTTGAATGCCCTCTTTCTTTTCTACTTCCGTGTACTTACGTGGGCTTCTTTCTGGGAAAAGGGTGGCTCATCTTTTGTGATACCCTTCAGGGCTAATTTGGAAACCAAAGTTCTTTTCCTCATTCGTGGTTAAGTTAAGAAACAATCTTGAAGGTCAACGCAAAAACGTGTTAAGCAATTCTATTCCGAGAAATATTTTTAGCACGGGGGGGGGAGTGCTGTCGCACACGGGGCTCCCGCCGAAATCCGTCGTTACAGAATTTCTCCCACTTCCCCACTAAAGAACGAAGAGTAACCAGAATAACTAGTATAGTACTTAATTTTTGTACTTTACTTTTCAAAAAGTGTTATCTTTTTACAAATCTTTTACCGTCGTCTTGTGATATTTTAATCTAGTATTTTAGCCTGAAGTCGTCCAAAAGACGTAACCGCGTATATACGATTCTGGCTCAATTCTGAACATCGGTTGAGCTGTTCTCTAATTGTTTGATTCGTACAGATAGACAGAAAATGACACATACCAACCAAACGGGATTGGCGAAACGCGCCTAACAACTCGCAAATCTGCAAGGGCATGTTTGCGCAACGATTCGCCTTTGCATTCTCGCAGCTAAAATTTAATCGCGATGGCAAAGGTGTCATTGCCATGGTAACAACGCGTGCTGGATTAGCTAAATCCGACATCGTTTGAGTAAATGCTTGCAGTCTCATAATTCGTGACAGTAAGCTAGAGAATTTCTCCCGACGAAACAATTTCCCCAATCGCTTATAAACTCCATTATTGACTCGTTTCGTTGCGAGCTGGCAGAGCTAAAACCTCCGCCATGTTGGAATTTCAGATAATTTCTAGCTTCTAGAAGAATGCAAAGGCGAGTTGTTGTGTAAACGCACACTAACTGCACCAGTCGGGCAGCGAGCATGGTGAAACTTCCTAAACAAGGCCGTATCAGTTTTACCATCCGTAACCCCGTAAAAAAAGCCACAGAGGTTATCATCTGCCGCGCCATCTGTTGACAGACCGTGTCTTTAAATACCTGTCAGTTTTCAAATTATCGGGCCGGTGTCAAGATGGTGCCCCCTATGAACGCTCCACGCACTAGATTTTAATGGCCGGTTTTGACATTTCTGATACGGCATTCATTTTAGGAGGCTTCGGCAAAAGCTACGAATATCTGCACGTTAGTCGAACAGAAAGCAACAAACATTTTTTAACTTGCGCGACAAAGGACTGCAGTACGTGTTTAAAACCAGAAAATACCCAATATCTTTCATGTTCCAGGGAAAGGCGGCCTGATGGCTAACCCTCAATATTTCGTATAGCAGGGATCCCGGGTTACAGCCTGACCGCAACCAACTCAGGTATTTCCGCGTTCCGCGTCGTGCTCTTGTAGATTGTGGCATGTAGAAGATCCTCGGAATTTTCGATTGGAATTACCAAGCAAAATTATTCATCTCTCCTTATGGCACCTTAGCTTCGGCAGGGAGGGCCTTTAATCTCCAAAGTTGTCTTGCTGGTCAAGTGTTAATTGTAAAATTGAAGGCTCTAATTTTTTTTAACTAATTGTATGAACAATTTTGATAGGATATCTTTTGGATTTGTATCAAGGACGAATTCAATGGTATAACGAACGTATTAGCACGACCGGCAGATAGTCCTCAGTAAAGTTCGTTTGTTCAGGAGAATTTTTAGAAAAAGTCACTTATGTTGTTGTTGTTAGCTATTAGCCTAACTGGTTATCTAGCCCACGACAATGAGAGGGACAACTTAGCTGGAGAAATCCAAACGGAAAGATAAGTATATTTGACATGCCATAATCGACATGAGCACGAGACACATCAGTGCCCTTCTCGAACTGAAAATGCCAAGGGGGTGGCTCAGGACAGAAACTAACCTGGACCTCCTCAGGAGACGGACAGGAGTGGATGTTTTAATACTGACCATGTTGCAATGCTGTATTATGTAACAATGTTGCAACGATAATGTGCGCGAAATAAGTCAAATGTTAAGAGCTATTAGCACCACCGGTAGGATGTCGCTATGCTGCAATATGCAACAAAGGGGTGAGGCACACTAGATCGGAGTAGAATGCAACAATGCTAGGGCGAGGAGAAAGTAACATTGTTGGCCAACAACCTAAAAGGTTATTTCGTTATCAGGAACCAAATTGAAATGATCCCAGTTTTCCCTACAATCTTTCAGTTTTCAACCTTAACATACTAAGACAATTATGTTGACGCCTTATGGCCTAAATGACTGAACAATTTATTTTAATCTTTAACGCGGCCTTCGGAAAGACAGTTGAATTGTTTCCAAATTGTTTTCTTCGATTGTTTGCCGTGAATACTACAAACTTCTTGCAAAACAATGCAGAATCAAATATGAATCGGGCTGACACCACGATAGATCTAGACATACCCTAATGTTCTGCCATCAAATTATACACTTAAACAAATCATGGATGGAACGTGGATATAAATACGGATTTACATGCTTCTTTTTTTACTACGAAAATTGGGCGGAGAATTGACATCCAGACAGTATCAATGACAATAATAAGGAAGCTAAAATAATTAACTGAATAAAATTGAAAAAAAAAAACGTAAGACCTCCTATTCCCACGGATCTCACAGCTGTGCAGGTACACAAATAAAAAACGAATCAGATATCACAAGAACGAAACAAACCTGAATTTGAGGAGTAAATCGAGGAAATAAGGATTCTGACATACCAATCTCCATCATACACACGTATACATGTGGGGGGAAATGAGGCTTAATGGCGCGTCGACAGCTTGGTCATTAGCGCCAACCTCAGTCACAGTGCAGTGGTACGTATACATGTACACCACTAATCAAAGAAACAATTTGGTTGGCTATTTCGCACATTAACAATACACACACAAAATAAAAAATAAAACAAACACATGTGCAAGAACTTAAACGTAGACTTACAAACACTTACAAAATAAACGCTTATAAACAAAAAAAAAACGTGCAAAATTGAAAATACACGTAAAATAAAGACCTAATCACTCACACGAAACATAACTAAAACTAAAACCGTTAACACAAACACGAACATTTCAAATATAAATTGTGTTAACTTTCTGACATTACCAGTTAGTAAAAACAATCTTTAAATCCTGGACTTGGAGTTCAAATTACAGGAGATATCGTTCGAGTGAACTCTTCCAAAGGTGGAAGAGTTCACCTTTCTTTTTTGTAGCTACGCAACTGTGAGTTCCATGGGGATAAGTTCAAAGAGATTTAATTCTTTTTTTGTCTAAACGGCAAAGTAATTTATTAATCAGTAAATTCTTTTAAATAACGGAAATTTTGACAGACAGTTTCGTGTATTGGTCTGATATCGCATCGGTATTGAATAGTTGCCAATAAACATTACGAATGTATCAGATAGAATTGGTAGAACTGGTAGCAGCCAATACATTGACTGCTATAATTTGTCCAATGTCAAATTCACCGAAAGCCTGAAATTATGCTACTTTGGATGAAAAAACATTAACGATGAACTCTGACAACTTAATGGTGGCTATAGGATTCAAATTTAGATTAATGTCGCGCTCCCGTGAAAAAGTTTTAATCGCACGTTTAAACCTTTGCTAAATTTCGTAAAATGATCCGTGCTAACGATTTTAAGTTCTTTTTTTCGGGTTTAGGGATGTTCGAACGGAGAAATGTCTATATTCACGATGGTTAAACCTGATTATTTCAGAAATGGGAAATTTTGTTACAGATGACGAGTGTAATGGAGCCTACATTGTCGCCAAGGAATACAATACGTAAAACTCCCGTATTGCCTTCAGTTTGAGAGGTGATATTGGGTCTTTGGAGGGGTTCACAGCAAGTGAATACCTTGCTTACAAAACACTATCATGATTAGTTTATCTGCAGACGTTACTTTATAGGGTAAGTTAGCTGCGATTGTGATAGTGTTGAGGTATCATGGTGGGAAAGTATATTGGAGGCCAGATTCAAAACCTATATTCAGTTTTTTTTTCATCAGTACTGCTCATTTGTCATTCGTAGTAGTTTACTGGTTGGCTCCATTATGCTCAACGTTTGTAAGGAACACGTGTTGGTTAATTCCATTTCTTTGATATTGCTACAGTGGCTAACATATTACCCGAGAACAATGTGGAAATTTAACAAATCGCTTAACGTTGAGACACCACACCTCCGTAGGATGCTGACAAGATTAAACGGTGATGCGCTCCGGTGTTTTAAAATTTTAATCGTAAATCAAAGCTGGCATAAGATATAAGTGCCATGTATAAACCGCATACACCCTTTAAAAATGGCCTATTTTGTCTAATTACAGATAACCGCTAAGAATGATGGAACTGCAGCAGTTAACAAGAACTGTTGATGTTACTGATGGAACACAATTTCGTCCATGAATATTGGCCGCTTTAGTTAACAATAACCATATAATGTTCCCCTGGGACTGAATTTCCCCAACTAAAATGGGGTGCTGTAGTTAACAAGAACCAAGGATGCTACTTTGCGACGGGTGTTCTACCTCAGTCGAAATACATAAAAATGGTAAGATTTTTATTACTTTTCACAGTGTAAGAAATACCTAGTTGTTTTGATCCATCTTATTGCCTGCACAAGTAACTACATCATAATGGCAGACGCAACGTTTATGAAATGTGATGCTTAGTAAATTTAGGCGAATTTTATCGACCGTTCAAAATTTAGCAAATTCGAGCAAGAAATAATTACATCACAAAATTATGATTTCATCTAAGTAACTTAACGCATTACTCAAATCGGGTAAGAGGTGGTGCTGTAATATGGTACCATCTAAATGTTAATCGTGAGTTGATAATTAGCCTGATACTAAAATTTTACAATTTTAAAAAACGCTTAAGCGTATAAAATACGGATGTAAGCTTTAAAAAACTTAAAGCCCTAAAGGAACAGATATTAGAAAAAGACATGTAAGCCATCAGCGTCGCATTAATACGTGTAAAAGAATCTCCAGCGACCCAAAAAACAAGCTGGAGCTTCTTTTACACGTATTAGTGTGACGCTGATGGCTTACATGTCTTTTTATAATATCTGTTCCTTTAGGGCTTTAAGTTTTTTAAGGCTTACATCCGTATTTTATATGCTTAAGCGTTTTTTAATACTAATATCCTTTTTTTTTCTTGTTTTAGCAAAAATAACACAGAAAAGAACACTGTAATCACCTTAAAATAACTGTTATAAGAGAGTCTTTTCCATGGCTGATTCGTTTTATACTGCTAAGAGTGACTTTTGCACCCAATTTCATGTTTTTAGCTTGATCTATAAGAATTTGTTGCCCAAACCCCTGGGAGGCATCATGAGGAGGTTCTGGGGCGGGAGGGGGGGGGGCACTGATTGCACTTTGGGTTTCATTGGGGTCCATGGCTGGTTAAATTTTTACTGTGAAGAAAGACTTGTGTACCAAATTTATGGTTCCTTAAAATTTCTGCAAGAATTTGTTACTCCACTTGATGATTTCTGCCCATTGCTCTACAATAATAATTGCTCTGCCGATGCGAATACTGCAGTAACATCAAAATCGTGTTCAAAAGGCCCTGATCGGTGTTAATACCTACATTTTGAGCTCTACAAATTGAAAATTGGTTTATTGGTTCGATCTCTAGGTGAGAGCAAACGTTCTAACCCATTTGGCTTTCCGTGTCAAGAATAATGTAGTTACATTAAAATAGCATACGAAAGGCCCTAGGCCATGTCCATACCAACGTTTTAAGCTACAGAACTTGAAAATCGGTTCTGTGGTTCTATCTCCAGGCGAGGACAAAGAGTCCCAACAGCAACATTAATGATTTCTGCCCAGTGCTCTGCAATAATAATTGCTCTGCCGACGAGAATACTGCAGTCACATCAAAATCGGGTTCAAAAGGCCCTGGTCGGTGTTAATACCTACATTTTAAGCTACACAAATTGAAAATCGGTTCATTGGTTCGATCTCTAGGTGGGAGCAAAAGTTTTAGCCCATTTGGCTTTCCATGTCAAGAATATTGTAGTTACGTTAAAATAGCCTGCGAAAGGCCCTAGGCTTTGTCCATGCCTACGTTTTAAGCTATAGAACTTGAAAATCGGTTCTGTGATTCGAACTCCAGGTGAGGACAAAGAGTCCCAACAGCAACATTAATGATTTCTGCCCAGTGCTCTGCAATAATAATTGCTCTGCCGACGAGTATACTGCAGTCACATCAAAATCGGGTTCAAAAGGCCCTGGTCGGTGTTAATACCTACATTTTAAGCTACATAAATTGAAAATCGGTTCATTGGTTCGATCTTTAGGTGAGAGCAAAAGTTTTAGCCCATTTGGCTTTCCGTGTCAAGAATATTGTAGTTACGTTAAAATAGCCTGCGAAAAGCCCTAGGCCTTGTCCAGACCTACGTTTTAAGCTACAGAACTTGAAAATCGGTACAGTGGTTCGGTCTCCAGGTGAGGGCAAAGAGTCAAAACAACAACAACAACAACAAGAATACCAACAACAAGATCAACAACAACAAGAACAACAACAACAACAAGAAATGGCCATGCTGTGGACGCCGAACGGTTTGATTGTTGTCATTAAAATTTGTAATATGGTGAAATAGTTACGACACGACCCCATCTAACGAATTTCGTTGGTCTATGTCAATTCTGGGCGAGACTATAGGAGTTCAAAGTTTGACGTTTAACATGGAAGTTCATGCGGAGGCTTACATAAGGGGTAGCGGTCCTTGATATTTGGCTAAACGCCAATGATAATACCACAATACCATTACGGAATCCGCTGCTGTATTAAAAGACCAAAGTACCTATCTGTTGTTCGTGAATGGCACCGATTATAGGTCTACCCAGGCAGTTGGGCATGCACAGAAGCAAAAGCAATGAATTAAAGGCAGTAAGTTGCTGGGAACATAATTCCAGCTGACCTTCTTTTTTGAATTCCTGGATTCAGAGTTGGTTTTCGCCAATCGTAACAAGCAGCAGCGAAATACACAGTAGAAGCTATTTAATACTCTCCGGAATTGGCTCAGTTTATAACCTCGATAGATGATTCTAAAGAAAAATTGTTCTAGAAATGGATAGAGCCGGGTATTGAAACAGGTAATACATTGCTCATCTCATGGTTAAAGGATTGCCAAAATTAGCCTGGCTTACTTTTGAAAACTGCTGATGAAGCTGGTAGTCTACGCTCTACCTCAAAACGCTCATTTATACATAATTTGAATGGGTTACTTAGTAAGTTTGTTGCACTCCTAGCCGAAACCAAACCACCAGAAAGTGAGAGGCACAATGGCCTATTGTTAAAAACTATGCAGTCAGTTAAAACTCACAATTCAGCCAAAGCAACCTGATGTAATAAACAGCCTTGAACACATATTTCTAGACCATTTGTCGTATAAACCAAATCTGATTAAATTTGTGATTCTATCCTCGTCAGTTTTAAATTAAATGTTTTCTGTATACATTTTCGACTTTAATTTTACATAAAGCTCGTTTATAAAAAAAATCATTCAATGCCCAGTAAAAATAATAAAAATCATAAAAATCAATAAAAATCAATTACGGAGGTACATGGAGGTAAGACCATTTCACTACATCGACGTAGTGTTAAGGAGATGTAAGATAAAAGTGCTCTAAAGTTCATGCGATGTAGGTACATGGACCTTGCGTTTAGGCCCAAAGTGGTTACAAGGCAGTTGTGGAAGAGCAGCTAACGCGCTCGCGTGTTAGACTTGGCACATGCGCACATCGCTTGGAACATAGGAGTTGAGTTGTTCCAAAACAACTTAACCTCTATGCTTGGAACACGTCACAGCCTGTAAATTTTAATGTTTGCTTATAAAAAAAATGAAAATTTGAATTCGACTGCTCTGATTGGCTATTGCGGGGCGGGGGGGGGGGGGGCGGAGTATAGCAGCAAACAACGAGTTAGTGGGCGCTCTATATCATGTTACATCAATATGACGGTCATGTGCCATCACTAAATAAAAACATAAATATAATTTTTTTCGGGAAAAAAACAGCTAACTAGTAATCGATTTTTCTTCCCTATCGGATCACCCCCTACCCCGATCCAATTTTTTATAATTTAATTTTCAGTAATTTAATCGATGCTCTATCATGTTACATGGCCTTCACTAAATTGAAACATAAGAACACGTTTTTCGGACAAGAAAAAAAACTTAACAAGTAATCAACTCTTGTTTACTGGTGCCTCCCGCCCCCATCACAAATTTTTGATAATGTAATTTTCAGTGATTTTATCAGTATTATCATGTTACGTGGCCATCACTATCGAAACAAGAATAATTTTTCGGACAGTAAAAAAAAAA
>JAHWFP010039784.1:35513-54032 GCA_023313725.1 Lithobius niger | reverse complement strand
ATTTCCATACCATTGTACGACTATGGCTAACAAACATTCCAAAACCTCTGCTCCAGCCTTCCGCGTCAATCTTATGTTCGACTAGTATCTGCCATTCGTGCGTCGTTTTATTGTACTACATGGAACTCTACTGACTTGCATTTATTTACATAAACTCACTTAACCGATCGGCGGGTTGATTTATTTTTCTTTCTCATTTTTGGGGGACCGAATTTTCGTATGGGTTATTTCTATACGGCACCAAATTGTCGTACTAGCCGTAATTTTCCGACTGAATTGTCATAGCTACGGTACTAGAAGGAGAAAGGAAGAATTCTGTTAGGCAATTCCAATCTCAAATTCATAAGATCTTGCACATGCCACAATCGACATGAGCATGAGGCATTACAGGGCCCTTCTCTTCGCGAAAGAGCCTGTGTATTTCCTACCAAAATTGCCTTTTCCCAACCCGAGATAACTGTAGCAGTTGAAAATGACGTTAATTCTACTATATTTCCCTTGTTTTTTTTTTCTTACCGAAAATGCCTCGGATGGCTGAACCAGGAACCACTGACATTTGAGACAGTCACGCTAACCATTAAGCCACCTTTCCCCACCTTTTCCAATAATTCGCACTATGGTAGAAACGTATTGTATGCAGCATAGAGTCTTTTCGTATAAACAGCATTTTAGGTCTGAGCGTAAGAAGAAGAGTTTACAGAAATCCGCAAAATTAGACAACAGTTTAACACGATTTAAGCGGTTTTTAGCTTACCCCCTATAGGGGGGTAGATTTGTCTGGTTTTGAGGCTATTACGGGGAAATTTGTTAGCTATAGCTTTTCTGATGTATTTTGACCTGCTGAATCCAAATCTTCCTGTGCCTTGGCGAGCTACATTAGTGTTTACCCAGAAATCCAAGATGGCACCCGAAACGGCGTCCCACGATCCTATCTATTTAAGCAATAAATTTGCTTTAGTAGCATAATTATGTAACCACCAAACCAGAGCCCGTTTCTAGTTATTTCAACCAATATAGTCTTATAGTGCGTAAGACTGAATTATGATTGGTACCCCAAAAATCAAAGATGGCATCCAAAATGGCTTCTGCTAACACGTAACAAGGTATAACTCGGCTCTCAATGCACAAAGAGCCGCCAAATAAACTCTAATTTGTTATTAAGTTGGTCCCCCATAGTTAACAAACTATACAAATTTGTTAATACAGGTTAGCGTCAGAACTAGAAAAAAATGGCGTCCAACATGGCTTCCGCTATCTCGCAATAAGGTATAACTTGTCTCTCAATGCGCATAGAGCCACCAAATAAACATTAGTTTGATATTTAGTTGACCTCCATGGTCACCAAATTGCCAAATTTCTTAATATAGGATAACATCAGATGTAGACACAAAAAAGGCGTCCAACTGGCATCCACTAACACTTAATAAGGTATAACTCGGCTCTCAAATCACGTGGAGCCACAAAATCAACGTCAATTTGTTATTTGGTTGTTCCCCCATAGTTCCGAAACTAGACAAATTTGCTAATATAAGTTAGCATCGGAACTAGAAACAAAAATGGCGTCCAAAATGGCTTCTGCTAACACGTAGTAAGGTATAAACTCGGTTCACAATGCACATAAAGCCACCAAATCAACTCTAATTTGTTATTTAGTTGACCCCATAGATACCAAACAAGAAAAAAATTGTTAGTACAGGTTAGCATCGGAACTAGAAGCAAAAATGGCGTCTAAAATGACTTGCACTTTCTCGGTAATAAGGCGTAATTTGGTTGTCGATGCCCATGAGCCACCAAATCAGCGCCAATTTGTTATTTAGTTGGCCCCAACAGTCACCAAAGTGGCAAAATTTGTTAATATAGGTTTAAATCTGATCTAGAAACAAAAATGGCGTCCAAAATGGCTTCTGCTAATACGTAATAAGATATAACTGATCTCTTAATGCACGTAGAGCCACCAAATCAATGCCTACCTGTTATTTAGTTGCCATGGTCAAAAAATGAATGGCAAAATGTGTTAATATAGGTTAGCTTCATCCATAGAAACAAAAATTCTTTTAAAAAAATGCCTTAAGCTTAGGTCTAAGAGTCTATATACAGTAGTCACCAATCAGCGCCAAAATGCAGAGTTGTGAAGTGGGCCTGTGATATTGCTTATAGCAATAATTATAGCGTTCATAATGGCTCCTGTTGGCACTAAATGAATTACGGTAAATTAGTAACAGAAACAAACATCTTTTATTAAGTCAGAAATGTGTACATTACGCACTAGTATGTTGACTAATCATTTGTTAAATCGCTATCAGTTTCAGACTGGACGCTGTAGAGTGGGGGAGATGAGCTTAATGGCGCGTCGACAGCTTGGTCATTAGCGCCAACCTCAGTCACAGTGCAGTGGTCCGGGTTGCCACTGCACCACACATTACAGAGATATTATTCAAACCCCTAATCTAAATCTTGTCATACATCTGTACCTCCTGCAAAAATTGAAAAACACCGGACAGGAGGACAGACTTATCGCCCAATTGACGCACAATGTCATGCGGAAGATGGAAACGACGACGAAAACCATCAAGATGGCAACAATCAACAAGGAAGTGCCGGACCGTAAGTGGCCGCCGACACCAATAACATTCAGGAGGGTCAACCCCCAGCAAAAGGAAACAGTGAGTAAGTCGAGTGTGACCAATGCGCAAACGGGCCAACACCACCTCCTCACGGCAACTGTGGCGACACGCCGAGTGCCATTCCTCAACAGTGCCTTTAATAGCTCGTAATTTATTGCCGCCCTGTCCATCCCACGAGGCTTGCCAAAAAGCGTGTAACCTCAGACGCAGTGTTGGAAAAGCGTCCGAGGGAACAAGGCTGAGATCCCTTCCGAGAGGGCCAGAAAGGGCCCCTTTTGCTGCAGAATCCGCTTGCTCATTTCCACCTATCCCAACATGGCCCGGGATCCAGCAGAAAAGCACGGTTTTCCGCTGGCCAGGCAAGCGGGAAAGCAAATCTTGGACACGTTGTGTCAAGGGGTTTCGAGGATTGTAAGTCGCCAAGGACTCCAGGGCACTCATGGAATCGCTAAAGATAATGAAATGCGTGCCCTGAAGGCCAAGGATCCATTCCACCGCCAAACCGAGAGCCAAAAGCTCTGCAGAAAACACAGAATAGCCTGATGGAAGGCGATGGGCAACCGTCACTCCCTTACAAACACAAGCACAAGCCACGCCAGCGTCTGACTTCGACCCATCAGTAAACAGCCGCTGATAACCGGCGTACTGAGAACACAGCCGCCGGAACTCCTGTAAGTACCTTGCTGGTAGAGTGGAACCATTCGGGAGGGACGCCAGAGCGAAAATGAAAATGCCACTTGGGACAAGCCAAGGGGGCTACTGGCATCCCCCCAAGCCTCAAGACGCTGGGCATTTCAAAGGCTATCTCCTGACAGGACTGCTGGAGCCTATCGCGGAAATCACCCTTACCCACCCTGCGTCTACCGACTCGCAAGTCTGGCCCCAAAACCATGGACCAAGCAGGACTGGATTCCACAGCACGTAAACGCACAGCATACTGAATAGCCAGCTTCCGCCGACGAATGGCCAAAGGTGGCTCCGAGGCCTCAGCATAGAGGCTGACCACTGGAGAAGTTCGAAATGCCCCAGTCGCCACACGCAGGCCACTGTGATGCACAGTGTCCAACATCTGGAGAGTCGAGTCACTAGCCGAACCATACACCATGCACGCATAATCAAGTTTGCTGCGGACAAGGGCTCTGTAGAGGCGCAACATGGCAGTGCGATCGGCACCCCATGAAGTGCCCGACAGAACCCGCAAGATGTTAAGTGCCCGCAAAGACTTGTCTTTAAGTTGGCGCAAGTGTGGTAGCCAAGATAACCTGGAATCGAACACCAGACCCAGGAAACGTGCCTGTGGGACAACAGGAATCTACGCCTTCCCCAAGTACAGGCAAGGATCTGGGTGCAGTGTTCGTTGGCGGCAAAAGTGAATGCACACAGTCTTGTCCGGAGAAAACCGGATACCATTACTGACCGCCCAGGTCTGGACTTTGTTAATCGGCAGCTGTAGCTGCCGCTCGCAGGTCTGCATGCGAGCTGCCCGAAAGCGCAGGCCGAAGTCATCAACAAACAATGTCTGGGGAACAGCAGCTTGCTGAGCAATGGGGTTGATCCCAATAGCAAACAAGATGACACTAAGAATACCTCCTTGAGGCACACCATTCTCCAAGACAAACAGGCGGGAAAGAGTCGCCCCGACACGAACACGAAAAGAACGGCCTGAGAGGTAAGCGGAAAGCAACAGTGGCATCTGTCCCCTCAAGCCACAGTTATAGAGATTACGGAGAATCCCATAACGCCAGGTCGTATCATAAGCCTTTTCCAAGTCAAAGAAAACCTGAACCAGACGTTGACGCAGGCGAAAAGCCTCCCTTACATCCGATTCAAGGGCAACCAGATGATCGATGGTTGACCGAAAACGTTGAAAGCCACACTGGGACGCAGATAAGAATCCGCGTGATTCCAGCACCCAGACCAACCTCTCACTGACCATCCGTTCCATAAGTTTACAGACACAGCTAGTCAGAGCGATTGGGCGATAACTGGAAGGAGCAGTAGGGTCTTTGCCCGGTTTCACAATCGGGATGACCACTGCTGTCCTCCATGCTGCCGGAACAGAGCCTTCTGCCCACACACGGTTGAACATCTCCAGCAAGAACTGCTGGGAGGCAAGAGGCAGATGTTTCAACAGCTGATAGTGAACATCATCAGGCCCTGGGGCGGAGTCATGCGACTTGGACAAAGCTGAAACAAATTCCTGCCTGGTGAACGGTAAATTGTACTCCTCTAGCCCGTCGGAGCGAAAGTCTAGAGAGTGAGCCTCTTCTCTATGCTTTATTCTGAGGAAACCAGGATCATAATGGTTATCACTCGAGACCCGCGCAAACGCAGACGCAAGACAGTCGGCGATATCCGGCACAGAAGAGATCACGGAATTCGCCACCTTCAGCTGTGAAACCGGGGAAGACACGTTCCTCCCCGAGATCTGGCGCACCTTCCGCCACACCTGCTGAGAAGGCGTGGAGCGCGTGATCGACGAAACATAAGCTGTCCACGAAGCACGTCTAGCCTCACGGATGACATACCTGGCACGGGCACGACAGCGCTTAAAGGCTACAAAGTTGTCAGTAGTTGGGATGACCGTAAATGCACGAAACGCTCGCCGGCGGGCCCGAATAGCCCGCCCGCAAGCAGGCGTCCACCACGGAACAGGAACCCGCCGCGGCTGTGTGGACGAACGCGGGATAGTAGCATGAGCAGCAGCAAGGACCACGTCAGCGAAATGAGTGGAAAGTTCATCCACATCAGAAAAGTCCTCAACCGCACGCTGAAATACAGCAGCCTCAGCAAAGGTTGACCATTCAGCACGTTTAAGCGCCCACCGGGCTGGCCTGGAAGCCACAGAACCCCCCTGTGTCGTGGACAACACAACGGGGAGGTGATCGCTTCCATGGAGATCGGCAGTGACAGCCCAAGTGAAGTGAACTGGGACGGCTAGCGAGCAAAAGGCTAAGTCCACCGCTGACCAATTGCCCGTGGCCAGGTTACAGTGTGTCATGGCTCCATCAAGGATCCTCAAGGATCCTGCCCTTGTTGTCAGTATTAGGTCCTCCCCACTGGACGTGGTGGCTGTTAAAGTCGCCCAGCAGGACAAACGGGGCAGGAAGCTGGCGAACCAGGTCCTCCAGGTCACCAACCCCAAAGACCTCATCCGGCGGTAAATAAACCGAACAGACAGTAATATCGAATTGAAAAGAAACTCGAACTGCTACCGCCTGAAATCCGCTGTAGAGCAGCGTCATGTGACGTCATATTGGCTACAAGAGAGATAGCTGCAAGGGGCACTAGATTAAATTGGATGTTTAAACGACGGCACTTTTAGTCAAGGCAGTGCTTTGAGAGCGGATTTCATAGGCTTAAAAAAACGTTGTTTTCTTCAATCCCTTAGGCTGCTAGGTTGTAATCGGAAAATAAAGATTCAACTTGCTTAAAAATGTCAGTAATTGCCAACAAATCGACAAAAATCGCGCATTATATGCCTAAGAAATCCACTCTTAACAGCATTGGCTTCAGTAAGACGCCCTTCTTTTCCCCCTCCAGTGACCCTTGCAGCTATCTTAGTTACTGGCTCCAGCATAGACTTATATACAATAATACAACGTTGTGTCACTGCCCTATAATCACTACTCTGTTATCTTCACTACTGCTGGCTGGTTGGTATTTCATCATCATCCAGAATGCTGCAAATGGCCGTAACCTTTCTCGTTCCAACGTTGCTCCTCTTTTGTGGAGACTCTTCAGGCAACTGTGACACATCATACCACATCGGCTGCAAACAGTCATCGTCTGTTATCATCTCTTGGTCTTGGAAATCGATCATTTCCTGGCTGCATTTGCACGAAAAAAACACGGTCATGTTAGCTTGTTTCAAATGCTTCACAGCATTCAATCAGTCAGGTGGTAGAGCCCGTGTAGTCCTGTTCTTCTGCTTATCATACTGCCTTTGACTCCATGAAAACCGCTCCTGTGGCATGTGCTCACCTTGATGCTGTTGTTTTTATAGACATTGAATACAACGTGAAGGGAAATAGGGTTACTGGTGGCAAGCAGAACTTCAGCAAATCCTTTCCATTGATCCCATGTGAATTTTGGAGGCAAGACATTTACAGCAGCGATGTCATCGACAATCCATGTTACTCGCTGTGTAATGTTGCTGTTGACCGCTTTACTTTCTTCAAAGAGGTAGTTTTTTTTTTTTTAGCTTGGCCTTACACTACTTTGCATTCTACCATAAGGGACTGCTAGGGATAGAGGTAAACTTGTCACACAGCAAGAAAAAAACAGCTCGTTTGTCAGTGCATTTATCATACAAATAACCAAGCAGCAGCCTTTATTCCGTCCCCCCCCCCCCCCAATCTAGCAACCCTGTTTCCCTTCATCCTCCCCCTTCGAATTTTTGACCTTCCTTAACTCCCAGAATTCACTGCAGCACTTTATTCAACATGGCGACCTGGTAAGGTGGTTGTTGAGTGTGAGTTTTTAAACCTTTGAAAATGGAGCCAACCACCATATTGCTCCGAAATATTAGGTACCAGTGTTTTGAACGTTTTATGCGTCGAGCTTGAGTGTCTTTTTTTTAACTGTTTACTTCATCGTATATGTACCAAAAGTGTAAACTGCGTTTTGGCACTGAGTTGGTGACTATATAAACTTTTAAACTGGGTTTTACCCTTATATTAACTCATATTAACAAATTTTGCCATTTTGGTTATTAGGGGGTAAACTAAATAAAAAATTGGCATTGAATTGGTGAGTCTACGTGAACTGAGAAATAGTTGTACCTTACTACGTGTTAGCAGAAGCCATTTTAGACGCCATTTTTGTTCATTTTGCATGCCAATTTTGTTCATTTTGCGTGCCATTTTTGTTCATTTTGCATTCCATTTTGTTTCAGAGCAGATATTAACCTATGTTAAAAAATTTTGCCATTTTTGTGACTGTTGGGGTCAACTAAATAACAAATGGGTGTTGATTTGGTGGCTCCATGTGCATCAACAGCCAAGTTACACCTTATTTACGTGATAGCGGAAGTCATTTTGTCAGCATTTTTGTTTCTAGTTCCGAGGCTAACCTGTACTAACAAATTTTTCTTGTTTGGTAACTATGGCAGATCAACTAAATAACAAATTTGATTTGATTTGGTGGCTCTCTGTGCATTAATAGTCGAGTTATACCTTGTTACATGTTAGCAGAAGCTATCCTCGATGTGAATTTTTGCGTAGTTATGGTGGTGTTTTGATGCCGAGTGAGCAGAAGCAATTTTGGACACCATTTTTGTTTCTAGTGCAGATGCTAACCTTGCAAATTTTTCTAGGGGATCAACCAAATAACAAACTGGCATTGATTTAGTGGCTCTTCCTGCTTAACGAGCTGAGTTATACCTTATTAACTGCTAGTCGATGCCATATTGGACGCCTTTTTTTTTGTTTCTACATCCGATGTTATCCTATATTAAGAAATTTTGCCATTTTGTGACCATGGGGTTCAACTAAATAACAAATGGCGTTGATTTGGTGGGGGCGCGGAATTGTACCGACATGGACTTACGTTAATTCCGGAATTTTCTTAAGTACTGACCCCTGAGTTGGACCCGGAATTACAGTAACTCCGGATTCGTAATTTGCTTTGAAAGTGTGTGAAACAATCCGTAATTCTAGTAACACGGGGTTACCCTAACTCTTGTCTAATTTGACAATAATATGCTTGCGGTTTCTGATGTTATATGCATAACCGCAGCGAGCGCGGCAGCGCGAGCGAGGCAGGGACGTTATTTAATCATCAATAAAATCAGGAGTTACGGTAACGCCGTGTTACCACAATTCAGGATTATTTCAGACACTTTTAAAGCAAATTAAGAATTCGGAGTTATTGTATTCCGGGTCCAACACACGGGCCAGCATTTAAGAAAATCCCAGAATTGACGTGACTCCGTGTCGATACAATTCCGACGATCCGATTTGGTGGCTCTATGTGCATTCAGAGACAAGTTATGTCTTATTACGAGATAGCAGAAGCATTTTATACGCCATTTTTATTTCTAGTTCTAATGCTAACCTTTTGCCTAGTTTGTTATCTATGGGGGACCAACTAAATAACAAATTGGAGTTGATTTGGTGGCTCTATGAGCATTGAGGGTAGAGTTATTCCTTATTATTGTTAGCGGAAGCCATTTTGGACGCCTTCCTTGATTTCTGGGGAACCAACCATAATTATATGCAATCTTACGCACTAGAAGATATATTGGTTGAAATAACTAGAAACTGGCGCTGGGTGGGTTATAATTGGTGGGTTATATTTCCTACGAAAGCAAATTTATTGCTTAAATATGATCGTGGGACGCCATTTTGGGAGCCATTTTGGATTTTTGGGAAACGCTAATCTAGATCGCCACTGCAGGATGATTTAGATTCAGTATGTCAAAATACATCAGAAATGCTATAGCTAACAAATTTCCCTATTATACCGTCAAAAGCTGAGAAATATTCCTGTCTACTATGGATTCAATGATAGTTCACTTTGGATGAATAAAGCTGGCAACTAAACTATATCATAGCAAAGTAATTCTCCAGTATGATGAAATAGTTATTGAGATATAAATGTTTGAACTTCATGCTTTCACATTAGCAGTCATCAGAAAAGCAATCGTAATTCCTTAAATTCCGTAAAAGGCGCAATGAGTTGACCGTCAAACTTAGACACGAATTGTTACAATACAGTTTGGCTTAATTGGATGTCCGCCGTTTTCCAAAATGTTGGAAAAATGATTTGGAACCAGCTTTTCCACGCCATTTACTATACGATCACCGAACTTCGACGTAAGACTCATCGAATTAAACTAGTTATTTGAGCGTCCACTTAACCAGTCTTTAACGAAAACTCGCATGATGTTCGACTGAAAACTCTTGCCCTTCCTCTTCCCCCCCCCCCCCTCCATTGCATATTACGAACAATTAATGCTGTCCGAGCTCGAAAACAGGTTCCAAATCTAAACATGTCCATAATCTGCGTGCGGCCCGATCAATACGAAATATGCAAATAAGCAATTAATATAACTTCATTCGGATTCATTCATTAAGTAAACTTTAATTGCTTGTTGATGGGAAAGTTCAAGAAGCATTGAGCGACAAGCTCCCTGATTTGAATGTTTGAATAGAGACTGTTTTTTTTTTCCTACTTGGCTCAGTTGAACCTCCAACGGAATTATTTCAGTTGCTCACGCTGTAATTAAAGTTCACTCGTTGTTACATCAAAAAAAAAATAATAGTTACGAAAGCGGTCATATTGTTTATTACGCCTCTGGCCTTAACGTTATTGATTATTTAAATAAATTAGGTCTTTTACAGATTCGTGGGAAAGGTGAATTTTACGTGTAATTAAAAATTGCTGGCGTTACACAGCTACGAATGTTCAACCGCGTAACAGTATTTTTAATTAGAGGCGTAGTGGAAATTACTATGCTCGAAGTACACTTTTGACCTTCGGCTTTTGTGATAATCTAACGAAAGCCGAAATTATTGGCCGAGAAAGTAAAACGAGGCAGCTCCTCTTCCTGTCAGGACTTTGATTTGTGGGCCACTTATTTTACAGAAACGTTTAGAACTCTTGTTATGTGTAAAGATGAACACCTATATGGAATTTTTTTTTCCCTGGAATTCAGTCCTAAGTTCCTTGCTCGGCCCAAATTCAGCCCAAACCTTGCTTTTATTCAATACCAATTTGAGGTATCATAAAGTAGTGAGGCATGGAGAAATGGTTCATCAAAAAAGATTATTCGACTATTGTTGCAAAGTTAAACAAAACATGGAAGGACGGATCTAGAGATGATAACAATTTTGGAGGAGTAACTGTGTAGGGTTAAGGCCTTACAGTTTAGGGACAAGCTCTAAAACGTGCCGTGGTGGTAGTCTAGGGGTTGCAGGAATTCCAAATTTACTTAAGCTGATGAATCAAGGTTAAAAGTCGTGGTTCAGATTTGGTGTTGGTTTAATTTAACATTGGAGCGATGGAGTGCTCTGGCTCGCCTGAAATTCTTGGACGACACTAACCTAGGCTTAAGGCCTTAAATGGAATGTCAACGGCATTAGGCTTACTTGGGGAAATTTAGATTTATAAGTTTCGGGAAAATTTGGTTAAGTTGATGACTGCTAAATTAAGTAGCAACGGGGTTGCAGTTGTGAACTAGCAACAGGATGGATCAAGTTTGAGTTTAAGTTGGGGATAGGGGAAATTGGGGAAAAATTCTAATATTAGGGCCGAAATTACCTTTTGATGCGGGGAGTTGAAGAGTTGGAGCCGGAATGGAATTTTAGGTTAATAACTAATTGTTAGGAGCACCCGGCGGATGATCAAGCGAGCTCGAGCGTTACAATTGATTGAATTACGTACAGACAAATCAGTGTTATGTTTTGTTACAACAATTGATCAGATATCGATTATCGACTAACAATTGAGTATTAATTTTGACAATGGCACATTACAATTTGACGTCAGGTGGACTTCGGAGATTTCACAATGACGTCAGTTGTGACCTTGCTGGGGTGGTAAGATTCCAACGTCGAAATCCGGAATTAAACTCGCAACAACTGTGCCATTATTCTTAGCGTAACGAAGGATGTGATAAATTATACTATAATTAACTGTATGATGAGACTTTGTTTTGACCAAGGATGGCTGTGATAAAAGATGCGGGCATCGCTTTTCTGTCTCTATATAAAAGCCGGAAATATACCAATCACTTCGGAGAACTTTAATAAGGAAGTAAAACCAGGTGCTATTGTAAATCTTGTACGTATCTCGCCTTAAGGTCCGTTTCATATTTCGATATCTCAGTCCAACTTATGTCATTGACTTTTAGTATCTTAAACACTATTTCTGTGGGTGTCATTGCTGTTATCCATTTATTCTGTATTGTAGTTAACATGTTATGCATGCGCTCATGATGCATTGCACATGTGTGAAGTTATAATGTAAAAACTCATCTGGAAAATAAAACCACTTGGGATCCTGCCTTTGGAAAAAACTCAACTCTCTCTCTTCATAGAATAAATTTCAGCCTTGGGAATTATGAGATCGTAAGTCTTTTCTGTCGAAGCCGGACCAATGATGTACATTTTCGAGGCCTATTCAAGGCATAAGCCCGTTCTATTATATCTTTGCTTGATTCTCTTTACGGGCCTAATATTTATTGATGTCTTGTAATTTTTCAGAGTCCACATAGTTTTATTATTTATTTATTGATGTCTTGTAATTTTTCAGAGTCCACATAGGCTAGTTTTATTACTTTATATCTGGTTGAATATGTAAGTATAATGTTTTGGTTTTAGGAATAGCTGCAATCAACCCATGAGGTATCTAGACGGCTAGTCGCGATTGTGCAAGTTGGTGACAAACGGAATTGTTGATACCTTACCTCATGATTGACGTCGCTGACTAACGTCGTTACCCGGGAATCTTAAAATAGTTTTAAAATAGTGTTTAAGTTGTGGCCTTACAATCGAACTGAATTCTCCAGGGATTCCTCGGCTCGCTAGGAATTATTTTTCCCTGTTTTGAGCTTTTTCGAACATGGTGCCAAAATCCGGGATTGTACCAAGGACCATTAGATGGAAGCCAGGATATAACTGCATCCACGAAGTGTTCAGCCTTCCTTTGAATATTTGGTAAAATCTTGGGGATCTAAACACCGTTGCTAGGTTTGTAGTTCGCTAAAACATGCGTAGACAGCTAAACACGCAACGGGTTTTTGAGTGTGGAGTTTCACATTAACGCGTGCTGCTTTATACTCCAAAAATCATTTGATTTTGATGAAACCAACATCAGTCATCGTTTGCCACCCACGCAGGATCTGAACACATCAACAACAAACTTTGCCTTCCAACAATGGAAAAAAGATGGTGGGGATTTTGCCCCTTAGCATGCTTGTGCTGTTTAATACCGATGATGATCCCAACTGCCTGACTTGCAGTAAGAATATCTGACTGCAATTAGTTGGGTTAGAAATGTTGCAAAGTTGGGATTCAAAGAAGAATTTAAACCGTATTCAACCTCAACTTTAATTTCTACTCAAGAAACGAAACAAGTTTTCAAGAATAAACAGACTACTGTGTGTTTTGCGAAAAATGTTCGCATATGTCCTCATCGTGCACAGAATCAATTCCTACACAACTAGAAAAGATACGTTACACAATAATGGAAGAGGCTTCAATTGTTTAAGAAAACCCCATATAAGCAAACATTGCGAATTTACAATGAGTGTCACTCCTCCAACAAAAATCACCACACACTGCTTTGCCCAGAGAGAGATTCCAAGGTTTTCCGTAAGTCTAAAGTGCCAACGAAAGCTGTAGTTTCATCTCAAATATACCCAACCCATAAAGGTAGTGGAATTGCTGGTTGCATCAGCCAGTTGTCATGCCAACACATCTATACATAATGTCAACAACATTCTGTATTACAGTTGTTGCGTTTAGATTAGAGGGAAAACGTGATATGGGATACAAACATACACCATGCATTTTGCTACATTTGTATTTGACTACACCTACCTACTGCCAATATATTTAGCTACCTCAAATTTGCGTTTGGCTACATGCCTTATGTTACCTCCACCTGTAGGATGGGCTAGAACGAGCGTTTTATTACCTCCGACCTGCTCTCCTCCTGGACGGTGGTGTAAAATGAGCCTCTTGCTACCTCCCCACATCCTGGAAACTAGGAAAAATTGGCCCACCTCCAACTTGCTCGCCATCTAGACGGTGCTGTAAAATGTGCCTCTTGCTACCTCCCCACCTCCTGGAAACTAGGGAACATCGGCCTCTAGTTCCAACTTGCTCTCCATCTGGAAGTTGGTGTAAAATTTGCCTCTTACTGCCTCCCCACCTCCTGGAAAGTAGGGAAAATTAGCCCCAGCTCCAACCTGCTCGCCATCTGGACGGTGGTGTAAAATGTGCTTCTTGCTACCCCCCCCCCCCCCTCCTAAAAACATGGGAAAATTGGCCCCACCTCCAACTTGCTCGCCAGCTGGACGGTGGTGTAAAATGGGCCTCTTGCTACCTCCAAACCTACTGGAAACTAGGGAAAATTGGGCTCAGCTCCATCTTGCTCTCCATCTGGACGGTGGTGTAAAATGTGCCTCTTGCTACCTCCCCACATCCTGGAAACTAGGGAAAATTGGCCTATAGTTCCAACCTGCTCTCCATCTGGAAGGATGGAGATGAACACTTATGCGGAATTTTTTTTTTACTGGAATTCAGTCCAAAGCTCCTTGCTCAGTCTAAATTCAGTCCAACCCTTGCTTTTATTCAATCCCAATCTGAGGTATCATAAAGTAGTGAGGCATGGATTATCAAAAAAAGATTATTCGACTATTGTTGTAAAGTTTTACATTTAAAACAAAATATGAAAGGATGGATCAAGTGATAATACAAATTTTGGAGAAGTAACTGTGCCATTATTCTTAACGTAACGAAGGATGTGATAAATTATACTAAAATTAACTGCATGATAAGACTTTGTTTTAATCAAGGATGGTGGAGATAAAAGATGCGTGCATCGCCTTTCTGTCTATGTATAAAAACCGAAACTACCAATTACATCGGATAACTTTCACTTAAAGGAAATAACACCAGGTGCTATTGTAAATCTTGTATGTTTTCTAGCCTTAACGCCTGTTTCATATTTAGATATTTCAGTTCAACTTACGTCATTGAATTTTAGTGTCTTAAACACTATTTCTGTGCGGGTCATTGCTGTTCTCCATTTATTTCTGCATTGTAACACTTAACATGTTAGGCGTGTGCTCGTAATGCATTGCGCATGTGCGAAGTTTTAATGTTAAAATTAACCTGGAAAATAAAACCAGTTGGGATCCAGCCTTTTGCAAGAAAGCATCTCTCTCTTTTCGTGTAATAAATTTCAGCCTTGGGAATTATGAGGCCTTAAGCCTTTTCTGTCTAAGCCTAACCAATGATGTACATTTTCGAGGCGTGTTCAAGGCATAAGCCCTACCCTTTTTATTAGGCCCTTGCTTAATTCTTTTTACGTGCCTAATATTTATTGATGTTTTGTCATTTTTCAGAGTCCACATGACGTTATTATCAGATTTTTATATATGGTTGAATATGTAAGTATAATGTTTTGGTTTTAGGAATAGCTTCAACCTGACGCGTGAGGTATGTGGAACTCTACATCCCGACGGCTAGTCACGATCGTGCAAGTTGAAACAAACGCAATTGTTGATACCTTACCTCATGATTAGCGTCACTGACTGCCATTGTTTTAGAATGGATTCCGTGAATAGCCCGTCAGCTTCAGGGTAACCTAGTTTTAAGACAGTGTATAAGTTGTGGCCTTACAATCGAACTGAATTCTCAAGGGATTTCTCGGCTCGCTAGGAATTATTTATCCTTTTTTTGAGCTTTTACGGATATGGTGACGAAACCCGGGTTGGAGCTAGGGACCATTAGATGGACGCCGGGATACATAAACAACAGCAACGAAATGTTCAGCCTTCCTTTGGATATTTTGTAAAATCTACGGGACCTAAGCTCCGTTGCTATAGGTCCGTAATTTGCTAATACATGCGTAGACAGCTAATCACGCAATGGGTTTTAGAGTGTGGATTTTCACATTAACGTGTGCTGGTTTATCACTACAGAAATCATTTGATTCAGATGAAGCCAACACACCAATCATCGTTTGCCAACCATGCAGGACCTGAACACATCAATGACAAACTTTGCCTTACAACAATAGAAAAAAAGACGGTGGGGATTTTGCCCCTCAGTATACTTGCACTGTTTGTTACCGATGATGATCGCAACTGCGTGACTTGCAAAAAGTATTCTACTGCGATTAGGTAGGTAAGAAGTGTTAAAAAGTTGGGAATCAAAGACGAATTTAAACCGTGTTGGACATCAACGTTAATTTCTACTCTGGAAACGAAACAAGTTTTCAAGATTAAAGAGACTACTGTGTGTTTTGCGAAAAATATTTGCATATGTCCTCAACGTGCACAGAATCAGTTCTCAACAAAACTAGAAGAGATGCATTATGCAATAATGACAGAGCCTTCAATTGTTTAAGAAAAGCCCATACAAGCAAGCATTGCGAATTTACAAATGAGTGCCGCATCTGCAATAAAAATCACCACACACTGCTTCGCCCAGAGAGAGATCCCAAGATTTTCCTTACGTCTAAAGCGCTAACGAAAGCCCTACTTTCAGCTCAAATATACCCTACCAAAAGAGGTAAAACTTCAATTATTTTGGGGTTGATGTGTAGTGAAAGAGGTAGTGGAATTGCCGGTTGCATCAGCTATAGTTGTCATCCCAACACATCTAAACATCATGTCAACAACATATCTGTATTGCAGTCGTTGCATCTATGAGTAGAGGATAAATGCGATATGGAAGACGGACATACAACATGCCTTTTGCTACATTTGTATTTAGCTACATCTGCCTTTTGCCACATGTATTTGGCTACCTCAAATTTGCGTTTGGCAATACCTGCCTTATGCTACCTCCACCTGGAGAATAGGCTAAAATGAGCATTTTACTACCTCCGACCTGCTCTCTTCTAGACGGTGATGTAAAATGTTCCTCTGCTACCTCCCCATATCCTGGAGACAAGGGAAAATTGGCCTTTAGTACCAACCTACTCTCCATCTGGACGGTGGTGCAAAATGCGCCTCTTGCTGCCTCCCCACATCCTGGAAACTAGGGAAAATTGGCTCCAGCTCCAAATTGCTCGCTATCTGGACGGTGGGGTAAACTGTTCCTCTTGCTACCTCCCCACATCCTGGAAACTAGGGAAAATTGGCCTCTAGTTCCAACTTGCTCTCCATCTGGACCGTGGTGTAAAATGCACCTCTAGCTACTTTCCTACTTCTTGGGAACTACACTGTAAAAACTAAGCATCTTAAAATTCGTAAGATGCATCTGAAATTCAGTCGTTTCGTTGATGAGCCTCCTGAAAACCGTAAAACCATCTTAATTTAAGATGCAATGAATCTGTGATTTGAAGATTTAAGACACCACCAGTTTAAGATGCGTCTTAATTTCAGACGTGTTTCATTTAAGATGCCATTAAACGTAAGATGCATCTTATTATCAGATGGAAAACACGCGAAATAAATGTTTTAAGATGTTTAGCTGTTTAAGACGCCATAGTTTTCAGTTGCCAAATTCATCCAGTGTTTAAGATGGTACCAATTTCAGATGTCCACGCAGTTAGATGGTTTATTTTTAAGTTGGAAAAGAGAGAAAGTTGGAAATTTGTAAGATGGCAATTATTTTAAGTGGGGAAACTGGCAAAGACGGGAACATTTTAAGATGTCAATCTATTTTAAGCTGCAAAACGGGCAAAGTTGCTAAATTTTTAAGATGGTAATTTTTAAAGTTGTTAAACAAGCAAAAATGCCATCGTTTTAAGACGGCACAATGTATTACATCAGAAACGTAGTGAAGTTGCCAACATTTTAAGGGGGCAGTTTACTGAGTTGGAAGTTGTAGTGTTTTAGATGGATAAATTATTTTTGGTCAACACAACGCACAATATTATTTTGACCTTGTGAATTACTTCAATTAAAACTCCACTCATTGTTATTAAATGCAAACAGGAATTAAACAAAAAAATTACTTTTACTCCTGTTTTCAATATTTGTTCCGAAAATAGCACATAATGAATTCACGTACAGAACCATGCATACAATAACACATTAAAAATGCATAATTACTTTTACATTAATTATAATAAATACACAGCTTAGACCAAAAAAATACTCATCTCCTAACCCCCCCCCCCCTTCCCCTTTTTCCACCCGACTAACACCAACCTCATACCGCCGGTTTCCTTTTCATACAGATGATGTTGAAAAGAATGCCTTCAACATCATCGTAAAGATGCCTAGGCTGTCAGATTTCAACAGCTAATATTATAAACAAATGAAAATAAGATGGTTGCGTTTAACAGACGTCATCGTAATGGGATGTCAGCATGTAAGATGCCAGATACGTAAGAGGCCTACCAAAGCATCTGCCTTTAAGATTCCAAACTGCTAAGATGGCGAATACATCTCTGAAACGTCATTGCTGATTTATCCTACTTCGAGTGAAAACAAATATTGCGCTAATCCAAAGTGAACTGTAGTCACCTTCTTAAGAAATCAAATGGTCTTATTCTTTCTACAGTCTATGGATAACCTAACCGAATGCTAAGACATCTACATAATTAACGAAAGTAGCAAACTCTTTTGACTTCCATAACGATTGTAGACGCTGCGTTACGCTGGGGTGGGTAAATAACAAAATTCCACATTCACTCCGAACTCCTTTTTAACACGATGTTGTCTTAAGTTGGACTACAGTCAAGTTATAAGGACTAAGATGTCTTGTGATTGAGAAGTCATATTCACAAGCTGCTTGGTATCTCAGATGCCTAGGCTGTCAGATTTGAACAACTAACGTTATAATAAATAAAATAAAATGGTCGAGTTTGCATAGACGTCATCGTTGTGAGATGTCAGCATTATAAGATGCCGGATATGTAAGATGCCTTTTTGTAATATGCCTACTAAAGCATCGGCCTTTAAGATGCCAAACTGCTAAGATGGCGAAAACATCTTAAAAATGGATGCCATATTTTAAGATGCTTAAGCATCTTTCTTTAAGACGGCAATACCGTCTTACTATAAGATGCCAAAAACGTCTTAAAAACGGATGCAAATTTCACATCTTAGTTTAAGATGCTTATTTTTTGCAGTGTAAGGAAAATTGGCCCCCAGGTCCAACTTGTTCACCATCTGGACTGTGGTGTAAAATGTGCCTCTTGATACCTCCCCACAACCTGGAGACTAGGGAAAATTGGCCTCTAGTTCCAACTGGACGGTAGT